>LPNX010755314.1:41583-93172 GCA_001517045.1 Pseudotsuga menziesii | reverse complement strand
TTGTTCTTCTTCTTCTGGTAGTTCTTCTTGGAACCTTGAGGCTCCTCCGGAGACTTGTTCTTGTCTCTCTTTTGCTCAGGTGGCTTTTTAGCTTTATTTTTGCTTTTTGAATCCACCCTTGAATCTCCAGCAACCAGAGCTTGGTCTTTGGATGGTTTGATGGTGCCCATCATCATCAATTTATCTTGTTCTTGTGTGAGAGATTTCATGAAATCTGCAAGGCTAGCCATATTCCAGGCTCAAGCTGTCAACTTTGTGGCATAGAAGGTCAAAACAAAAAATGAATAGTCAGGGCCAAGCTTCAAGATTATGGCCAATACCAGCTGATCATCCTTCTTTTCGATCCCACATTGTTTTAGCTGCAAAACAAGTGCTTTGAACTTGGAGAAATAGAGTTGCAGGGATTCAAAGCTATTTGGACTCAGGGAGATCAGTTCATTTTCAATTTGATGTCCCCTCATCTCATCTGTCTTTCCAAAAATATCAACAAGCTTCTCCCATACTTCATTCAGTGATGTCAATCCATCAAGATGGAAAAGGAGGTCTCTGGATATACTCAGACACAAGAGACCATAGGCCTCATCCCTCCTGTTGTGCCATTTTATCTTCTCTGCAGCTGCATTGGGCTCTGCTTATGTTTCCATAGTCACTCTATAGAGGCATTTTTCTCTCAATAGTATCTCCATCTCTGCTTTCCATTCAAATAAGTTAAATGGATTCAAGATGATCTTCTGAGATTGATCCATAGCTCAGAAATTGTCTCGGTAGTCAGTAGAAGGCTCCCAGTCAATGATGTAGAACCTGCAAAACAAATTGGAAGGAGAGAAATCAATCTACAAAGGATTTTATACCACGTGGAAATTGAACCCAGTGTTAGAACAATTACACTCACATCAATTGCCAATTGCACATGCAAAATTACTCACAAAAGAGACTGAATATGGAGCTGAACACTAAACTGTATTGAATAAGTGTACAATAGCCAACCCTGTGTAGTCATAGGCTACCACAATAAATAATTACATGAGGGATTTGAATGCATTAATATGCCATTCAAATCTAGTCAAAAGCAGGCTTACTAAATCTAAGCAAATCCCCGATAGGTGCATAAAGCAGTTTCCAAAACTGTCTAGGAGCTCACGAATTGGAAAAATCAATTAGGAAAGATAATAGTGGATGGAAGGAAAACTAATACATGATTTTCATAGGAGAAAAGAGTGGAGGATGTGGAGGACAAAAAACAAGTTAACTTCACCTAGTCAAGCTTTCCCATTTGCCTTAAAACACTGAAAAAGCGGGCAATAAAGCAGAAAAAGTAGACATGCACTAAGGAGTCCAGGAATAAAGAAAATTTGATTCCAGGAGGTTTCCCAAGTGCTCCATGACTCAAAATTAGCAAGTTGGACCACTATGGATGTGTAGATGACAACTTGCATAAGGTGGAAAATGGAAACTAGGCAAATAAGACAAAAATGGATTAATTAATGTCTAAGGTAGCTAACTATGGGTTGATTATTCTAACAACAAGATCACACATAATTATTAGATCACAAAATGGATTGATCAATTAATCTTCCACATCAACGATGATTTACAATTGCAATTCTAACTCTATATATAGTCTTGTGCCTTTACATCCAAGGTCCACTTCTAACTAACTTATAACAAACTAGTGACCTATATCCAAAAAATGTGGTCAATCAGTACAAAATTGCATAAGAAATTCCAAAAATGGTTATTCTTCTTCCTATCATGCTGATTTGGTCCTACGCGGTGTCACGTGAGCTTGCATAGCCTCCACGGTGATGCACAAATCACTTACGCAAAACCCCTTCGAATAGGACCCCAACACAGTATTGTGGCTCATCCTCGAGCCACGTCAGGTAGACATATGTAATCTGTCGTCTCATTCTTGAAGTCCTTGAATTGCTGCGAGATCTCATGAACTTGGAGCTGGACTTGTTCAGCTTTGTCCCAACAATTTAACAGGTCTTGATTCACTGGGTGCGTCTCTTTGGACATGATATCCACCATCTTCCTACCTTTTTGTACCTCCTGCAGTGCAACGACTATTTTGACAGCTAACTGCCTGCTAATTTCTTGGAATTCATCTAGCTAGGTGTTGCGCTTGCATTGGTGTTCTTGGGATCTAGCGGCTCTCTGTTGCAAGTCCTTCAACTCTTCGAAGAGAATGATCTGAACCATGATAGGAATTTCTCTTAGAGATGTCTTCATCATCGTCAACTGAGCTTCAGCTTCCTGCACTTGCTTGGTCAATTAGTCAAGTTGTTCATCCTGGACGGCACTCTGCCAGAACTGTGTCATTTTCTTGGTGATTGTCTTCACTTCCTACTCCATAGCTTCAAACTAGGCTGCAATCTCTTTTATGGTATTTTTTCCCTCGGCAATATGCTCGGGCGATGTCTCAGGGTAAATAAGGGAATTCAACAGATTGTTGGTCAACTGGAGCTAGGAAATAACTTCCCCAAGTCACTTGGCCTTAGCAACTGCAGTGAGTTCTGTCGTGCTTTCATATATGTGTTGGCATACCTCATCAACAGCATGTCCAACCATGTTGTAACTAGCACAGAGCTACACTTTCTTGACAACGAGGAGGTCTTGCTCCTTCTCTAACTCAGTGACTTCTTCGGCGGCTTTCCATTGTAGCTCTTCCTGCGCTTGCTTCAATTTAGAAAGCTCCTGCACATTTTCTTCCGCAAGCTGCTCTTTGACCCATCACATCTCATCAGATTCTTCCTGCAGCTTCTTAGTCACATCCTGCAACTACACGTACCCACCGCTAAGCTCCTTCTGCCTGTCATCCAACTCCTGGCTGATGACTTGCTGCAACTGCACTAGAACCTGAGTAGGTAACTTATTGAGATCAAAAGCAATGCTTGGTAACAGCTACAGCAATTATTTCACTTCTTTACTGCCCGCTTCGATTGCACTTGGGGGAACTTGAATGTTCCTATCCCGTGACTTGGTGCTAATTGCCGTGAATTCCTACATTACAGCTCTCTTTGGTGTCATTTTTGAAACAACATCATAAATAGAATCTAACTTAGCTCTTACCGTAACGAACCCTTCTTGTTGGGACTGATGCATGGCTTGCACTATGGCATCGGATGAGTCTGCAACAACCTTGATGAGCTAATGTAGTTGGTTCTCCATCACAGAGCGTGTGCTGCTTCCCGCATCAAGTTCTATGTGCCTTTTGGTTCAGGTCTCCTCCAAGATGCCCTGCGCTTTTGGATCAGATTCCGTCGACAACTCTCCATCGGAGTCATGAATACTTTTCTCTGCTTGGATAGGCTCAATAGAGGCATTTGTTGGAGGCCCCGTAGATATCTCCTTCATGCTCACAATTTCACTCCATTCAGTCGACCACTCCTGAACTACGGCATCCAATTCCTCATATGTGATTTTATAGGCCATAGGCATCCATTGCTTGTCAGGGTCCTATCGTGCATGGATATAAATGGCATGAGGCCCAATAGAAAACCGAAGGATACCCTGATATTTGAATGTTATGACATTGGATAACTGGGGAACCTTGACAGATGAGGCTTGCAGCACTTCCTAATCCACCCAAAAATGGATCGCACAGTTCGTCTGTCGACCGAGCTCCTCTACCCACCATAAGTTATGATACCGTGCGGCTTTCCACACTTCCACAGCAGCAACTGATATCAACTGGTAGTCCTCTGGCTCCATCCATGCAGCTAATGCAATGAGAATCAACAACCAACTGTAGGAAAAAGGTCGTTCCCTGGCCTTAGCAATGACAACATCTTCTAGTAAGTGGTTTAACAGAAATAGGGATCAGTTGATTTGTACGCCCTCGGCACATTTTTGTGCACATGCAACCACACCCAAATTGCATTGGATGGGTCGATTCTTCATGGAGATCCTGCTAGCCAAAATTCGTGCCCTGATATGCACTTCCCTCTCATTAATACTGTCGATGTGATAGGCACGACCATCGCGCTACAATCCAAATCTCTCCTTCAATTGTTGGTCAATCTTTTTGTCATTGTCCCGCCATCTGAGATACTCCGTCGGATCTTCCCCGGCCTTTGGTAATCCCATAATTTCTGAAATTAGGTCAACTGTGATAGGAATAGGTTCATTCAACCATAGCATCCCACCATGAAAGCACACCAATAGTTGTTTGATGCATGCATGTGCTTCATTCAATCACCTGAAATGAGGCATGTTAATGAGCCCCAACAACCCAGACTTGTTCAAACCCTGCACCCATGGGTGAGGAATCCTTTGGATAGGTGCACCGGGCACCATAGGAAATGACTAGTAGGTTTCATCTTCTATTTCCTTCAGCAGCAACAAATCATGGTATTCATACTTCATCTTGACCAAGGCGGGTATGATGTCCACCGAGCAATTTATCCCTTCTAGTAGCGACAAAAACTTCGACAGATACTTCTGATTTTTGGTGAGCTTCTTTGGCTTCACCCTAGGTCCCATTGGAGCAACATATCAAAGGATATCATTTATGGAGATGCCCCTAGGCACCGCAGACTCGATAGCTCCTGAGCTTGATGGTCCAGTCTGTGTAGTTCCCTCCCCTTGCACCCTAGCAGAAGTGCATGTGTGTCTCTTCTATGGTGGTGTGGAACCGGGATTCTGGGCCTTCCTCTTCCCTTTAGGGATCAAAGAGGATCTAACCGAAATGCTCATGAATTCCTCTATCACTTCCATGGGCCGAACAGGGGATTCCTGGTCGCTCAAAATATCGACTGTATCGTGATTGCTCAGCATGCCACACTCTGCAATCCTCACAATGCAAATGAATACACTTCCATTTCACTCCTTTCCTATCCCATGAAATTATGATACTATAATGAGCTCAACACTTCACTCAATTCAATTGAACAATGCCTTACGCCCGCTTCCCATGCCATCTTATAGCCAATTATCGATATAATCTCATCATTTCCAAATCCACCATGTCCATCATGACCAAATATAGCATTAATGAACCCAAATCCATTGGCAATCTCATAAATGCATGTCACTTCATCAAGCGCCACCGACTAACTGCTTTAACTATCTATATTTATTGCTGATTTGACCAACTTGCAGCCCTGCGGGTGTCACAGGTGGTCTTCCTCACAATGCTATTGATTTGTATCCTTGTGCAGCCTCTTCCTCTGTGCTCTCCTTGCTTCTATCTACCTAGTATATATATATATATATATTAACCCTTGCGCAGTGCCTCAAGCATTGCGTGGCTTGGGCCCCATTGTGGGCTTTAAGTGGCTTCCATTCACAAGTTTAGGCAGCACCGCACCATCTAATTGCTGTAATTGAACAGCACCCCTAGAATTAATTGACTGAACAAGATATGGGCCTAACTAGTGCATCTGTAACTTACCTAGATGTGTCATGAACTTGTTGTCATATAACAACACCAAATATCCCTGTGTAAATTGCTTATTCTTAATGTGGCAATCATGCCACACCTTTTGTCGATCCTTCTCAACACGCTAGTGGAAACCTATGATAAAGTGATCTTCTTCAAGCTGGATCAACTATGCAATGCACTCCTCTAGTGCTTCTGCATTATCCATGCCAGTCGCAGAAACAATATGCAGACTAGGAACAATGTATTCCATAGGCATGACTGCCCTTTTCCCATATACCAATTTGAATGGTGTCTATCCCGTTAGCCTTTTACAAGTGGTCCGATATGCCCACAGTACCACCAAAATTTTCAAATCCCAGTCGTCGCAATTAGCATTACATACCTTTGTAAGCACTTTCCAATATTTTGTTGAAGGCATCGACAGTCCCATTCTCCTGCAGATGGTATGGTGCACTTTTCTTATGTTGCACCTACAAATCCTTAGTTAGTTCTCTCACTATTTGATTGATAAAGTGACTGCCCTGGTCACTCATTAATAACCTGGCACATCCAAACCGTGTCACAATATTCTCATATATGAACATTGCTGCTATCGCAATAGTGCAATTTGTAATTGGCGCAGCCTCCGCCCACCTTGTCAGATAGTCAGTTGCTATAATGATGTACCATGCACCAATGCTCCTTTTAGGTGGATTAATTGGACCCACAAAGTCCACAGCCCATTTATCAAAAGGATGTAGATTTACCTATGGCACAAACGACATCTCATCCTGTCATGATGGTTTGCTGACATGTTGATAGACATCGTAGCTCCACGCATAATATGTTGCATCATTATGTAAAGTAGGACACCATAGCCCAGCGTGCAGCAGCCCTTCCTCCATAGTGGCCTACCACGATTCCTGCATGTGCTTCTGCTAGAACAGGTCCTTTATTATGCGGTAAGATGCACTGTTGCAAGATTTCATTTGGTCCAGGTTTGTATAATTACCCAACAATCAGCTAGAAATATGAAGCCTTCACTACCAACTACTTCTTTTGACTGTTCGACAGGTCCTCTGGGGAGACTCCAGTTTCCAAGAACTGAATGATTGGAGCATAATGGTCATTAGCAATATCTAACTGGAACAACTGCACATCAGGAAATCCATCATCAATATTGGTAGGTTATTCTCTTGCCTCAATGAGGGATAGATGATTAGGGCCAACATTCAACCATTCTGCCTCCATAATTATCTCAAAGTCAAATTCTTGAAAACGTAGCAGCCATCGATAGAGATTCCTCCCCAACACAGGATTATTGACCAGATATTGCAAAGCGGAGAGGTCCGTGAACATTTTGAAGTGACCGCCCAATAGATAGTGCCTAAAATTTTACAGCATGTAAACCATGGCTTTTCCCTCTCTTTCATTGTTTGTATAATTTCTTTCAACAAAATATAGCTTCCTACTTTCAATTGCGATCATATGATCTAGGTCACCCTCGCCTAGTTGCACTAGTACTACCCCCAGTGCAATAGAAGAGGCATCGACATGGACATGGAACTCCTTGCTCTAGTTAGGGAATACCTTTGAATTCAATGAAATTTGATGTTGTTGACACCTTTCCAGCATCAATCGCAGGTTTGCTAAATGATCCTTAGCCAGACCATAAACTGTTCAATCATCCATGTATACCTGTAGGAACTTCTAAATGAAATATTTGAACGTAGCGACAACCACCTGAGAAAATATCGCTGGTGTATTTTTCAATCCAAAGGGCATGGTTGTATATTGAAAACAAATCCATTCAATGACAAATGTGGTCTTATGCCGATCTTCCTTTGCGATTCGAATCTGGTGATACCCCGAAAAACCATCCGTGAAGGAGTACATATCCTGATCGCCTACCCCTTCAAGGACCTCATCTACAAAGGGAATTGGAAAAGGACCATGCAAGAAGGCATCATTCAGCTTTCTTAGCTCGACACGAATGTGAACCTCTCGAGTCCTCTTGTCCTAAACCACCATAGGGCTTATCCATTCTGATTCTTCGATATGCTTAATGATTCCAGCATCCAACATCCGGTTGGGCTCAGCCTTGACACGTTCTTTGTATCGTGGGATCAACCAATACAGCCTCTGTTGCACAATTTTTGCATCTGGTTTCAACTCATCTCCCCTATATCCCCTAATATCCCTTTCATTTCCAAGAACCGTGTCGGAAAGAGATCCTGGAACTTGTACAGCAAATCTATGATCTGTGCCATTGTTTCATCGTCCCAATAGTGCCCAATATTAGCAAACTTCGGGTTCTCTTCCATCCCAATCTTAACTTTTTTGAGCTTCAACGGCTGACTCATGAGGTCAGTTGGTATGTCTAGTGCTGCAACATCGTGACTTCCTTCTGATTCTGGAATATTAACATTTTGTAGCTCATCATAATATTCGAGCTCACCAAATAGATTGTAACACGTCATCATTGATTGCATATGACACTACGCATGAGAATATACAGGGTATGTGGCAAGTACAACCTTCAATACTACGATCGCGGATGAGTTGGAGTGCATTATGGACCTCAGGGTTAGCATCCTAGAAACTAAAAGTCTACACAAAGAAAACCAACAACTCCTCCCAGGTAGTTATGGTTTTGCGCAGTTGTGCTACTACATACCAGGATCTAGGCATCTTGTCCAAAGTATGAACAAAAGCATGGACCCAATCATCCTTGGGTCATGACTACCCACAAGGCCTGGAATTCCATCAAATGATCGGTGGGGTCATTCTGCCCATCATATCTCCCAGCATGATATATTTCTAAATCACCAAAGCACTCCATCATCAATCGTCGACACTGTTCCCATTCATGGACTATCTACTTGTGAGGCGCCCACCAGCATGATGGGGTAGCCTTCAATGCTTCTTCCAGCACCAACAACCTCTGTGGTTCAACCAATTTTTCGTCAAATTATTTGAGGAATCGAGAGAACTCTAGTAGCTGCTTGTATATCGGCAAATCGATAATCTAAGTCATAACACGACGTAGGGATTGCGTGACTAGTCCACACTTTCTAAGAGACACCTCATGCAACCAATTTTGCAAATTTTATAAAGGATTATCGGAATCAGAGAATGCAGAGCTAGCACTACACCATCTGAGTTCGCCATCGATGATGGGGTGTATATAGTCTTTGGAGATATTTTAGGTGTGATCCCAACCTCTACCAACTTCATCCTTAGGTTCAATTGTTGGCTTCCTTCATGAGGGTCCATGGGAGCAATGACCCTAATATCTTAGTTTTCAAATGTCATAACCCGCTTCTTGAAATTGATAACTGCCATGCTATCATTGGCCCATCCAATCCCCAACAACGTAGGATAAGAGCCTCCACCGTCAACTACTTCAATACCATCAAAATCGGCAAATGTTATCATACCTTCGACATCGACAACCAGGTTTGACACACGACCAATAGGTTGAACTTTGGCCTAATTTGCTAGTCGTATTTGCATAGGGGATATTCCAAAATTAGCTTTCCCGTCAGCTTCCAAGTCATCTTAGTCAAAATAATCACATTCAACTCGAGATCCAAAATAACTGAATCGACTTCATAGTCCCCAATCTAGATGTTCATTCTCATCTCTTTTCCTGTCTTTCTCTTCTGGAGGGAATTCACTGTGGAATCCTTCTGCATCTTATTCCAGTGGTATACCAACTTCTCAATCTCAACTAGAGCCTCGGGATGTTGTCGTGATGGTCTTGTCTATACGGATGGATCAAAAGCATAAGGAATTTCAACAACAAGTGACTTACCCAGATTTCTCTCGATTTCATGCTTGGACTCAGAGAAGGAATATTTCTCTGTCACAATATCAAATGCTACCTTTTTATTCCCAGCAAACCGAACTTGTTGAGAGGATCCATCTTCTTTAGTGGTCGCACCTGCACAAGTGACGACAACAATGTCGACAGCGTGGGTTCTGGGTTTTGCTAGAATCGTCACAACCGTTGGTCCTTGATTCTAGTTATGAGCTTGGTTCAAGGGTGGATTTTGATTCGATGGCAAGTTCATAGGCTGATTTTTGAGTCTGTAGTGAGATCTGAGTCTAATTCTGCAATGACTGTTGGTTCTGTACTTGGTTTTGGTTTTGAAACTGGTTCTGATTCTACAACTAAGGGATGTTTCTGGCATGCCACTTCGCAATCAACTGAGGGAAATTTTCAACATTAAATGAGGAAACTCCCTCTGGTAGTGCTCGAATACTACAAAGTTGTAACATTGGATTGTTTCTCAACCTCATCCTCCCCCTCATTTGAAACCTCCTCCTCATCCCCTAAATCCTCCTCGAAATCCTCCTCGCCATTGGTACTGTGGTTGAGTTACTTGCTGATATTATGGTTGGTCTAGCTGCTATGGGGGATTTAGTTGCTGTTGAACGTAGTGCGCTACTTAAGAATACTACGGTTGAGGATGAGTGATTGGTAATTGATTGTGTTGCGGTCATGGTGCAAACTTTGGTTGTGCTACAAACTGTGGTGGCAATGCGAACTGTGGCTGCGATGTGAATTGTTGCTGTGACTGCGATGGAATAAACTGCATTTACGGAGGTGGTGTATACTGCAGCTAGGATGTTGGTTGTGCCATCTGTGGCTGAGGTTGTGACTGCTATATTGCGCAGGGATCCTCGCCCTTCACAAAGTATGAATCATATGTTCTCTCTTGAAGAAAATCATAAGCTCGATAGTCTTTATCCTCGTGCTCCATTGAGCGACAAAAGGTGCAATACAAACTTTCTTCCTTCGTAACCATCTTCTACATGTAGCTACAATTTTCATGTCGATGCCCATATTCCTGACATACGCGACACCATGGCACGCTTGGGAAACTCAAGGGGTTCGGTGCTCTTGAGAGAAAATAATTTTGGAAAGTCGAAAAGGTGTCCTTGGTGTGTCCATCCACATGACAGTGTGTGCAGCATAGGTCATCATGTTTTCCTTTTTGCTTCTTGATATCTTACAGCTGGAGTGTAAAATTTTCTAGTTGCGCCTGAATCTGGTTCATGCCAACTGCAGTCTCCCCAATAGGTGAAGCTTATAACTTCTTCACGATATCCAGAGCCTCGCTCTATGTCGTGATCTTTTGCTGCATTATCGGTTGTTAGATGTTCAAGACCAACACAGCGATGAACCACTCCTTATTCTGAAAATTGCTCATTTTGAACCTGACTTGGGCCATCAACGTCTTAAACCGTTGATCAAAATCCCAACTAGTTTCATTCAGGAACTGCTTGATCTCTTTGAGTTCTGTAATATACTGGGCCTCAGATTTGGGTTTCTTAAATTCCTTGAATATCCCTTCTTGAATCTCATTCAGTGTTTTTTCCACAGTTCCCTAAGGAACCTGCATGAATATCATGTACCAGTCAAGTGCACGACCCTTGAGGGTGGTCTCCAACTAGATTTTCTTGATATCATCATTCACGATCTGTCTAGAAGTCCAGACTGCTTCACACAAGAACCAATACTGCTCTAGATCATTAGTCTTGTTTCCATGGAATATTGGTAGCTTCATCTTGTCGCCCACCATTTTGGGCCTTCTTCCTTCAAATGGTTCTCTACTACTAAAATCCTTCTAGCACGTTAGAAAATTCGACATAGAATGCACTTTTCTACCTGTTGGTGGAGTAGTGCGTGGAGGTGTGGACACATTACTGCTGGGGTTCAAGCTTACAACTATTCAGGCGTAGCCTAGATCTAGTCATTATCATCATAATTATAGGGTCACTTTGTGCCATGTGGTTTTTCTTCATGGCCTTGCATTTTGATCACAACAGGACCTTCCCCTATCCTCTACCTCTTCTCTTGTCGAAACCTTACTCCTCCCCTCATACAACCACTTGTTTCCTTGGCGACCCTCACAGTCTCATTAGAACTGATACCCAGCTACCCCTTATCTTTCCATTTGCCTCCCCCCTTTCATCGCAGTGTCCACAACCTCCACACACCAGATTTCCACTACTTGAGGTTCATTTTTAGAATACCCTTCTTGTATACAAGCATATTAATAGATAATTGTAGAGATAGCAAGAACCTAGCTCGTGGTTTGTTGAAGAACTATCTTTCTACTTCGATGTATGACTTATTGGTATTGACTACAAACTCAGTGATGTATCCTTCCACAATACTATCTAGCCATACTTTGACAACTCATGATTCTTTGTTGTTACCTTCTTGCAGTTCCTGGATCGGTTCAGGGGTGTAGGATGTTGGCTCCCCTCCTTGATGGTTGTTCTTCTTATAAGTGAACCACGCTAGCCACTCATATAGTATGATAGGAAATTCACAGAAGAACCATTCATGGGCACCATCGTGGATATATCTGGCCAGCCAATCGTTTGTCAACAACTTTGGATTCTGATTCTCCATTTCAGAAAAATATCGTAGCTTTAGGTCGAACCAATATTCAATCTCTAGTCTAGTTGGATTCCATAACATATCCTCCCTTCAGTCACAACAAGGTCCTAGCAATGGAACCATTTGTTGGAAAAAATCCACCAACAAAGCCTCGTCGATAGGGGTTCTCACTCTGTCGACACCCAACCAACATGATCTCCCTAAGCACCGGCCCAGACAGGTTTCACCCTGCCCGACAAAACCCGCAAAGTGAATGAAGTCTCACTCGAGATATTCAAGGGAGACCTATCAGAACCGTGTTTTCAACAGTAAGAAGGGAGGATTGGGCATCAGTGACTCAATAGCATAATCATCAGATTCTTCAGAGATAGTTAATTAGTATCGCAACATTCATCACATATCTATCACCATAACTAACATATCTCCAACAAATCGCATCATTCACTTATTCATTGCAGTAGTGTCATTCATTCATACAACAGATTCAGTAAACATCCATCATTTACATCGCAACACATAAAGAGAGGAAAGAAATAAGAGACAAGATCAATTTAGGGTAACATCCATCATGTCATATTACTTTTGCGCAACAGATCCAAATCATACAATACTTCTCCACAGCAGGAGAATGATCACAACCCAAGATTCAATAGCTGGTCGACACAGACAGAGCCAAAACTGTTCAAGAACAAAATGAAGCGACAAGATCACACATAGTTATCAAATCACAAAATGGATTGATCGATTGATATTCTGCATCAATGATGATTTACAATTGAAATTATAACTCTATATATAGGCTTGTGCCTTTACATCCAAGGTCCACTTCTAACTAACTTCTAACAAACTAGTGACCTACATCCACAAAATGTGGTCAATCGGTACAAAATTGAATAGAAAATTCCAAAAATGGTTATTCTTCCACCTATCGCGCTGACTCTGGTCCTGTGCGGTGTCGCATGAGCTTGCACAGCCTCTGCGATTCTGTGCAACTCACTTACCCAAAACCCCTGCCAACACCCATTCAGTGTCTCAGTCCCATTACTGTTCCATATCTCTGGTTACCCCCCTCACGCTTCTATTAAGGAAACCTCATTTCCTTGGTAGTTGCAGGTCTCCCTCTATCAATGTCAACACATCTATTCCAAACTGTAGACCCATATGTACCTATATGTTGGTTTCATCCACCTCATTATTGAGTTCCTTGGATCACTAGAAAGGAGTCCTTAGTTCCTTCTGGGTTGGTTGTGTCTCATGTGCTTGAATTCAACTCCATCATCGCACTGTTGAGATTCATATAGGGTATTGTTTCCTTCATTATTTGGTCGAAGACCTCTATTTTCTCCCGAATCTAGCACATTGGTGACTCTATTCTTGGGATCCATATAGTTTCATGTCCCTTGTGATTTTCGGGGTGCGCTAGCGACATTGTTCGAAAGCCACTCAGTGTCATGCTTCTGTGTATCTACAATACTTGATGTTGTTTTTTGTACCTCAAAGATTCTATCTCTCGGTCATTAAGTCCATCGAGTTGAGAACACTTCCATATTCAACATAGTATCAGTTGTTGTGATATTGCATTCCATGAGAATACCATTGTTCTTATGTACTAGTTCTTCAAAAAAATTGTTACACCAAAAAAATTCCTAATGGTCTAATCCTATGAAGTCCCTGGCCAACGCATCTTTTGGGTCTTATTTCTCACTCCTAGGTGGTATGACACACCTGAATGCCTAGAATAGGGCGTCAGAGAGGCCTAGAACTTTTTTAACACTATCATAAGGCGTCAGTGGCATCTGTCCCTTTACCACAAGGTGCATCGAGACACTTAGCGCTCTCACAGGGAGTGTTAGTGGTCCCAAGAAGCTAAGAAGAGAAGATTCGAGAAGATTTCAAGTGAAATCTCTCATGGAGGATGATCCTAACTACGTGGGATGGTTGGAACTCGACCTCCTAACCAATACGGATCATTCCCTACCTTCCTCCCAAAATATCTCAACCCATTTGGGCTTCCTTTGTCCTATAAAACCAAGTGACATGGACCACATGATGGAGGTACCAATAGAGCATCCTTATGATGTTAGATTCAATTCTAGTATAGAAAGGGAAGAGAGAGAGTTTTATGAGTAAGAGATTTCATAGTTGTTAATGTGTATGAGTGTGTCAAAGATATTGTAAAGGAAAAGATATTGACATTAAGGATTTTGTTGTAGCATTCTTTTATCGTCTTTAATACAAAAGTGTTTCCCTTTCACATAAATGGTTCATTCTCATATTAATTGTTTATTACTAATTTCCTTGATCATTAGTATAGATAATTGATTTATCTTGTTCCTCTCATGTTTTGTCTTGTTTTATGTGTTCTTTGTAGGTATAAATGATCGCACAAGGATTTATGAAACAAGGACAACCATTTTCATTCAAGGTAAAGAGAGCTTGTTATTCAAGTAGATCGGTCATCTAGAGAGAGGATATACTGATGTGTCTTTTTGTTCTAGACTTGCACCATGCAGGATAGGGTAAAACAATGTGTTTGCACTTATTGACATATTCCTAGTAACAAAATTGGAGACCACATTGGGGAAATATCCAATCATATCTGGAGCAAATCCAATTAGATATTGGATTTTTTATGCCACTTTTGATTGCAAACTTGTGAATTTTGTTTTCTTGCTCATTTAAGTAGTTAAGGTGAATGATCCACCTTTAAACACTTTCAATCTCCTTCTATGGTGTGTGTTTCTCTTGAATTTCATTCCAGTCTAATCCACATTGGTTTCTTTTGCAGGTTATTGGCCTTTTTAGTTCTCTAGATTCGTTGACACTCCTAGGTAATCTTGAAAAAGCACCATATATATCCTGACGCCTATTCCCTTCTGCCACAAAGTGCTAATGACGCATTTTTTCTACATCATCGTGCACCACTGATTCCTTTCACTGGCAGATAAAGAGCACCAAGCCCATCCTGATTCCCTAGTGCAGCCTTCACTGTGTGCCGAGGTAGGCCATATCCTGCTTTCAGGTTTGTCCTTGAAAATTTTTTGTTCCTCTTTTGTATGTTGTTTATTTGCATTTTTTCTCATTGTCAAGTCTGATAGTGTGTTAGCCTGATCTTCCTCTTTGAGTTCAGATCTCAAAAATCTTGTACGTAGGAAGCTTTATGTTAGAAAACAGGACTGCAAAGCAATAACAGATATACAGTTAAATCAATAAACAACATGCAAAACACATTAAAACATTACAAAGAGACAAAGATATAACGTGGTTCACCCAAATGATGGGCTACGTCCACAAAGAAATTTCTAGTCCTTTTATTACAGTCCATAAAGATGAAGGAATACACCCTACAACAAAACCGATGCACTTTCGCTTCATGCTCTCACAGTCTATCTTCCAATACAATACAATACCATACACAGTCGTGTTATAATGCTTTCTTTTATAGGGGAAATACAATGTGAAAATTATAGGGTTAACCCAATACCATGGGTCTACAATACTGTTGGCCAACACACATTCCAAATTTTTTTTTATTGGGGGCTCTGCCTTCGAACCCCCTTTTTCGGGGTGCTGCCTCGAACTCCAAGGCAGGGGGAATGAGTGTACAGTACTCCTGGGTTACAATCACAACTGAATAATATCTCTGGATCTAGAATATTAGGCTCCACAACCAACAATCTCCCACTTGGAGACTGATCACAACAACTCCACCTCTACTGCACTTGTTGGACTATGCTTTTGACCTTGGACTTGGCAAATTTCTTCTTTTCACCTTCATGCTTGAAGGCCAACAAAAAACGAGCAGTAACTTCACATGTACAATGTCACATACCCCAATTTTGTAAAATAATGTAAATTATTTAATTATATTCCTGAGACATTATGTTAAATTTAATGCTAAGTAGGAATTGATGACTCAGCAAAGCCAACAGAAATGGAGTGTAATTCAGAATATTTTATTATTAATAAATAAATTGTGAAGACAACAGCATGGGAGAGCTATTAAAAAGAGGTTACTGGTCAAACTGGTGGATGGAACTAGGTGGAAGGCAAAAGACAAGTGGTAGCATCCTCAAACACTTCCTAAGTTGCAGGTGGCAACTTCCCTATATTTGGGGTCATGATCCCCCAAGAAAGTGGGATCAGAGCAGGTGGCTCATTAAATGACAACTAACCCAAAAAGACCTAGGAAATCTTTTAAAATTACTCAATGAAGAGAGCTAAGGCTGCTCAGATATTTTCCAGAGAGAATTCATTCAGGTGAATGTTATTCAGGAAATTCATTGAGGAAAGAGGGAAAAAAAACAGTAAGGAAATTGTTCTAAGAGGATTGCTACAGTAACTTGATTTCATTACAGCTTTTTGGCTGAAAGAACTGACTGATAGTTCTGAGTTAATGCTGAGTTTGAAGACTTGTATCTGACTTTGCTGCACCTAGTTCTAGCCAGGGAGACCAGAGCAAGCTCGGGGGTCCTGAGGAGTCGCTGTTTGAGCACTCTCCGGGAGTTGGTAGCGAGGAACGGCCTCCCATTGCTATTGTTTTCCCAGTTTTAAACAGGATCTGGTACTAAACTATGTTGCTTAATGATTATGAATGAATGAATGTTATGTTTATATTATATGAAATAAGAGTTAGTTAGCTTAATAGCGTAAATGTTTCAGTATATCAGTGCTTGAATCTGTTGATGAAAAATAAGAGCCACTGTGTTTTTCCACATCTAGGTTCACCAGACCGTACTCCAGCACATGGGTAGTAAAAAAAAAAGGATAATATGATAGTAATAAAAGAAAGAATGATGGTAAGATTACAGAGTAGTTTTACTGTGTTATTTTGCAGAGGAATTATCGTGGAATGAGAATAGTATTATCTATACAGTTCTGGATTTTTAGTTACTCCCAGTAACCTAAGAGTTTTATAGATTTACAGTCTATTCCTTTTTAAATCTTAATGACTGTTTTATTTCAGAATTTAATGAAAGTACAAAATAGTTAGATTTCAAATTTATTCTACAGGTATCTTAGTTTTGAGTAGGATTCACGTACAAAAGAATATATATAAGTGTACTTACGTTATCCACTTGTAACTTGTTTTATCCAGTGTTCCTAAACAAATTATGTAATTGTAGATTATAATTTTTAATAATATTGCTGAGTAAAAATACAAACTGTGTAGTAAAAAGATTTAGTTCTTTTATAAATTTATTTCTTTATAATTGTTAATTGGTTATTCTTAAAAGAAATTATTATAGAATATAGAGGATGTAAGCACACAGTATATACATAATAATTAATCTTGTGCTTCATAACTAATCAAAAATATAGTTGATAATTACAGTATTTATAGTACAGATCTATAAATTATTATTAATTACAAACAAGGTAATATATTATAATATCACCAGTAAGTGGGAGTTATGTGAAAGAGCTGTGCATAACAGATACAATACTTTCTGTAAAAGAAATACAAATTAATATAAATTGTGAGCTAACAGTTATACAATAACAATACCAACATTTTCAATTGAAAGTAACTAAGTATCTAGGAGTACCAGAACAATAATATTCTGTATATCTATGCACTAGATAGACATATTATGTAATTTAAAAATACTAAGTACAAGAACAATATGAAGGGATAATTTGGATAATTTTTAAGTACTACTAGGTTACTTATAAAATTTCCATACTTAAAATGGAGTAACCTTTAGTTACTCAAAGTACTTCACTATAAGTTTAAATCAAGAAATTAGAGCCACAGTCTGCTCATCTTATCAAGTAAATCTATTTAACACAAATTATCTGACTAAATTTACAGTTATAATATTAAATTAAGAAAAATTTCCTAAAATCAAAGAATTACTTCTTTCACAGCCACGCTCACAGAGTATGGTTATATTAACGCAGGTAAACAAAGAATTAAATAACTTGCAGTAAAACATTATAAGCACCCGAAAACAAAGAGGCTGTTAATAACTTGTATACTTAGGTTAGGGTTAAAAAACCTGTAAGTATATAATAACAATCGAAAAATGGAATCGGGGGTTTCTAAGACCACATTCCAAGTTATCTTTCAACTTGAGTTTTACATAGTAAAAGCTGAGTAAAGGATTATTGAAGCCACAGCTTCTACATGATGTTTAAAAACACAGTTTTAATACACAACGATAGCCAGAGCTAGAGCGCATGAAAGCAGCTCAAGGGTCCTTTATAACTAGGAGAATAAGCTACAGTACAATATAATAATTAAACAAAAAACCTAAAGGAAGCAGTTCACACAACATAACCCTTTTTGTTCTGCATGAACCAAGTAAAGAGGAATGGCCATGGTTAAAAACCAGGCTTACCCGTAACCTCGAACAACCGTTGAACCCACACGCAGCTAAGCAAAGGAAGGGGTTGACCTGCAACCAAAAAGAGTGCATTCAAAACTATGTTAGAAATGATTTCATTAATCTAAAACTAAATCAACGAAATGAATTTAGATTTGGCAGTCACCTTACCAAAATTTTGAAGTAAAACGTGACTATCAGCAAATAGTGTATCAACCATGAAGGCAAGCAAGAACACCATCTGCAGAAGGAAGAAGGAGTTAACAGCGTGGCATTTATCTCAATGCTGTCCCGGGAAACCATATCTTAGCACTCATGAAAAAGAAGGCAGTTACAGTCAAGGGTTCGAACTTTAAATACCAGGCGAAGGGATAAACCCTTAGAACATTCTCATTGCCCTCGTAAACACCAGATAGAGTGGCCACAGCACCTCTTAACAGGTAAAAACGCTCACGCAAGGAGAAAAAGTATCCGGGGAAGCTGCTATAGAGCAGGGTAACGGCGGTGCTTGGGAGCTGATACAACAAAGGAGAAGTAAAGCCCCAAGGCGACGGGAAAAAAAATGGCAAGTTAGGGTTTGACCTCAGCTTTTTATCAAACCAATGCATGGATGAGAAGTAGCCACGTTACCATGTAAAATATTTTCTGCGTTATGGGTATTGTTTACATAGTCCAGGTTTCCAACTTTTCCAAATGTTTCCCAATCATTTAACTCATCCATAATTTCGTCATGCACGTAGTATGGAACCTATATTTTTCATGTCATAGCAAGATTTTGTTAGTAATCATCAAAAGTATGATCAAACCTACGACCCTTATGATTAGGCTATGATCATATGCAAGGTATAACCTTCACCTTTGTTTATAATTTATACTCTTTACATAAGTTCTCTTACATAATACAAGTTTTCACAAAGTATTATTTTTCATAAAAAAGTGATAAGGGCTTTATAAAGCATAACTTAAGAGACGATGGATATTGATATTTTTCTTAATACAAATATCTACTTGGATTATCCTAGTAATTAAACAACCATAGTAAATTTATCTTTTAACCAAGTATATTTGTTCATGCAAAAGAGTTAAGGAGGCCATTATGGTAAAAGAAGATAGAGTGTAATGGTATAGATAATCCATAGATTTAAAACCTTGTAATGTGATTTAGTATTTAATCTTTCATTGATTTACTAACCCATGTCTAGAGTGGTAACTACAATAACACCACTTTATTTACAAGCTTGAAATATCTAAGATAAAGAGTTTTAG
This sequence comes from Pseudotsuga menziesii, assembly GCA_001517045.1. NCBI lineage: Eukaryota > Viridiplantae > Streptophyta > Pinopsida > Pinales > Pinaceae > Pseudotsuga > Pseudotsuga menziesii. The sequence continues at coordinate 73,791 of LPNX010755314.1, read as the reverse complement.
AAGTTCACCTTAGAAAAGACCTTTAACTTAAATTGTCTTAAACTTCGTTATAAGTCAAGCATCCAAATGAATGACTATTTTGGTTTTGATCATTCTACATTTTTTAATAGAATCATTGATAACATGATTATGGCGTGGAAGTAATATACTTTTACTATTGGGCCTTTTTAAGAAGTTGTAAATTTATCCATAGTAACCTTGATATTGTAATGTTCACCTTTACGTTTTTGTCATAGTCATCTAAGCTAGATAAAAACTTGCAAGAAGGATTGGCAACAAAATAAATTGATGAGTTTATTATCTGAATCAAATGTTCTTAAATACTAGAATTCTTCACATATGTAGATGAAACCCTTTAAGGTTTTTCAAGGTAAGGGTTAACTTTGGAAACTGAACGAATCAGTGTAATACATATAAGACCTGGTAGGACATAATAGGTTTATTCTTTTTATCATTAGGTAGGTTAATTTTTGATAGCACTAGATTAGTAATCACCTTCTTTATACACTTTAATAAGTAAGAATATTTGTATCTTTTTTTAGGTATAAACTGCAGATTATCATTTTCTAAACACAAATGATCTAATTCTAAAGATCTTTGACACTGACATTTAAGTTAGAGATCAGACAGTTTAGTAATGTAAAGAACTATAATTCTACATCTGCAAGGTTAAAAAAAAAACAGATACTGAAATTTACCTCAGTAAGCAGCTTTTTGTGTTTAGCCACTAATGTTCACTGAACTTGAATTGCAAATAAAAACTTTTACTTAAAAAGACTTTAGAATTTTAATTGCAGCAGCCAAATCTCTTTACCTGTAATCTGTAAGGAAAGAAGAAACTTTCTGCATTAGCTCGAAAGCTAAGTGAGCCCAGTTTATGCATGACAGTCCCCTTATGGTCGCAAAAAGAACAAAATCAGTAAAGCTGAAAAGAACTGTTCTACTACTAATCATAATTAATAATCATTGAATTTCAATAACAGATAACTAACCAAACATTTAGTGACTGCAATTATTAAAATTATATGCATTTGAAAAATTTTAAATTTTTCGGAAAATTTTGGGGTTTGACATGTGGTATCAGAGCACTGTTCAAATACTAGGCCTTAATGTGGCCCAACTAGTTTCTGCAGAACAGTAAAAATAATGTACTAACTTGTATTTTGTTTCATGTAAAAGTAGGAAATTCCTTTTTCTGAATCTAACAAGCAGGTATGGAGAAGCTAGGAGAATATACTGGGGAGGAGTCTCCAAACACTGAGACAAGACAGATATCCAGAGAACCTGTGTTAGAGGAGGTAGCTGCACACTCCTCAGAACTGATGCAGACTATAAAGGATTTAAAGACTGAAATTTAATCAGTCAAGAAGGACAATGAAAGGATTCTGAAAACTCAAGAGGAGTTAAATCAAATTTTGATGGAAAAATTTCATATTGAAGGGAGAAGCAAAAGATTTGAATCTAAGGAAGCTAGCCATCAGAAAGGATCTAAAAAGATGAAACTGGTGAAAGCTGAAAGAATTTCCTCATCTGAAGGATTCAGGGAACAACAAAGCTATTACTCTACTAGTGACAGTAGTGAGGCTGAGTTATATAAGAGAAAGAAAAAATGCAGGCCTTATGAAGAGATTTCCGGGGAGTTCAAAAAAATAAAACCCCCAACTTTCAATGGAGAAACTGAAAAAGGAGAAGAGGCAGAATCCTGGTTATCCAGGATGAGGAAATATTTTTAGATATACAATTATTCAAATCAGCTGAAGGCAAGAATGGCCATCTATAATCTCTCTGGGAAGGCAGATATATGGTGGCAAGATCTGAAAGAGTCAAGGGGATCAAAGAAAAAGAGGTCAGTTGGAGTACCTTTAAAAGGTACTTCAGAAAGAAATTTATGTCCGAACAATACTATGAAGAAAGGGCGAAAATATTTTATGAGTTAAAGTTAGGATCCATGACTATGAAGGACTTAAATAGTAAATTTTTAAGTCTGTTAAGGTATGTGCCTTATTTAGTTGATGAGAAACCTAAAGTACAACGGTTTCTCAGCTGTCTGCCATATCATATCAAGGATAGAATCGAGTATGGCAATCCTAAGACTCTGGAAGAAGTCATGAGGAAGGCAAATTTCTGTTTTGAACAGAACAAAAAGAAAGAAGGTATAGCCAGCTGGAAGGCTAAAAAGAACAGTAATCAGCCTGAATTCAAGAAAAAGGAGTTTGTACCCAAAAATAATTTCAGGAATAATAAGAACAGAAATCATTCTAATGGTAAGAACTTCCAGGGAAGCAGAATGGTGCTTCTAATAATTCCAATAATTCCAATAACTTCAAGGGCAAGGAAGCTTCTAACAATCATGGAAATTTCACTAAAAATTTTGAACGGAAGGAGCCTGTTAAGTGCTGGGAGTGCAATGGCCCACACTATGCTTCAGTTTTCCCAAATCGGAAAAATACAAACAACAATATTCATACTATACAAGATGAAATGACTGTTGGAGATTTTTCAAGGACTATGCCCCGAATCAATGCAGCGTTGGAGAATCGCCAAGCTGATTATCAGACTTCCATGGTGGAAGTAGAAGGTATGGTTAACAAAACCCCTGTAACCATTTTAATAGATCCAGGAGCTAGCCTTAGTTACATTTCACCTTAGATAGTAGAAAAGTGTAATTTGACTGTTGAAAAGTTTGATAACTCCTGGTTAGTACAACTAGCCACGGGTGTAAAAAGGAAGGTAATCTGTTATGTTAAGGAATGTGCTTTAGATATGAATGATTTTAAAACTACTGTTAAATTAAATGTTTTGCCACTTGGCTCGTATGACATAATTATTGGTATGGACTGGTTAGAATAGCATAAGGTAGTTTTAAACTGTTTTGATAAAACCTTTACGTGTGTGAATAATAATGAATAGCCTGTAACAGTTAAGGGTATTCCTAGGAAAATTGTAATCAGGCAGATTTCTGCCTTACAACTCAAAAGAGCAGTCAGGAAAGGGTGTAAATCCTATGCTGTAACTATTACAGATGAGGCGAGTAAATCTGAAAAAGATAAAATAAAAATAGAGGATATTCCTGTGTTAAATGAATTTATTGATGTTTTTTCGGAGGAAATTCCAGGATTACCTCCCAGGAGGGAACTGGATTTCACTATTGAGCTAGTACTAGGTGTTGTACCTAGCGCGAAAGCTCCGTATCGTATGAATATTCTGGAACTTAGTGAATTAAAATCATAGTTAAAAGAATTAATAGATAAGAAGTACATTCGACCTAGTGTGTCCCCTTGGGGAGAACCAGTAATCTTTGTCAAAAAGAAAGACGGAACTATGTGACTTTGCATAGATTACCGTCAACTAAATAAAATGACAATTAAAAACAGATATCCGTTTCCCCACATAGATGATCTATTTGATCAGCTACATGGATCTACGATGTTCTCTAAGATAGACCTGAGATCAGGATATCACTAGGTAAGAATTAAAGAAGAGGACATTTTCAAGACAGCCTTTAGAACAAGGTATGGACATTACGAATTTGTCGTAATGCCATTTGAGCTTACTAATGGCCCAGTTGTCTTTATGTGTTTAATGAATAATATAATGCATAAATACTTAGATAAATTCGTTGTCGTATTTATCGATGATATTTTAATTTATTCTAAAAATGAGGCGGAACATAAGGAACACTTACGGATAGTTTTACAAGAGTTGCGAGAGCAACAGCTCTTTGCGAGGTTCAGCAAGTGTGATTTATTTAAGAATGAAATCCAGTACTTAGGTCAGTAGTGACTAAGGAAGGGATTTCAGTGGATCCTGAAAAGATTCAGGAAATCGAATATTGGCCAGTACCAAAAGATGTAACACATGTTAGGTCCTTCATGGGAATTACCAATTATTACCGGAGATTCATTGAAGATTTTTCTAAAATAGCTAATCCTATCACTTCCTTGCAAAAGAAAGGTAAGAAATTTGATTGGAATTTAAAATGTGAAGAAAGATTTAAGAAATTAAAAACTTTATTAACAACTGCGCCTATTCTAAGAATAACAGATCCTAATAAGGATTTTGTGGTATGCACCGATGCTTGTAATGATGGTTTAGGCGGAGTGCTGACTCAAGATGGTCATATCATTGCCTATGAGTCCAGGAAGTTAAAGATCCATGAAAAGAATTATGCCACTTATGATTTAGAACTTGCTGCTATTATTCATGCCTTAAAAATGTGGCGACACCACTTAATAGGTAGAAAGTTTACTTTAATGACTAAGGGTCTAAAATACCTTTTAGATCAGCCCAACTTAAATGCAAGGAAAGCAAGATGGTTAGCCTTGTTAAGTGAATACGATTTTGAAATTCAACACATAAAAGGAAAAGAAAATAAAGTGGCTGATGCTTTGAGCATAAATGCAAAGCTGAACTTTGCAGCAACAATTAGCACTTACGCATCTGATTTAAATGAACAGCTGACTGAAGGGATAAAATTGGATGAAATTTATCAAAAATTTCAGGTTACGGCTAAAGAAGAACCTACGGAAAGTTTAATAAAAGGTTATAGTCTAAATAAAGATGGATTTTTATTGTTTAAAGACAGACTGTATGTGCCTAATGTGCCTAAGGTTAAATTTCTGATTCTGGATGAAGTTCATAAAACCCCTTACTTCGGGCATCCAGGCTACCAAAAGACGGTCACTATGTTAAGAAAAGATTATTTCTGGCCTAATATGAAATCTGAAGTAGTTGAGTATATAGCTAGATGTTTGGACTGTCAACAAGTGAAAACAGAACATCAACATCCAGCTGGTTTACTGCAACCTTTTCCTATTCCTAGTTGGAAATGGGAAATAATCAGCTTAGATTTTATTACTGGATTACCTAGAAATCAAAACCAGAATGATTCAATTATGGTGGTAGTAGATAAATTAAGTAAAGAAGCACATTTTATTCCTGTTAAAACCACTTACAAGGCTGCAAACATAGCTGACATATTTCTAAAGAAAAATTTTCGGCTACATGGTGTACCGAAGGTTATTATTTCAGACAGGGATCCTAAATTCACAGGGAATTTCTGGAAATCCTTGCTTAAGGGATTAAACACAACACTGAATTTCAGCACCTCTTTCCATCCTCAGACGGACGAACAGACTGAAAGAATGAATCAGGTGCTGGAAGATCTGTTAAGAATGTACGTTAAGGATCAGCGAGGTAAGTGGGAGGATTACTTGTATTTAGCAAAATTTGCATACAATAACAACTATCAATCATCAGCTAAGTTCAGTCCTTTTGAAATTCTGTATGGGCGTAAATGTAACACTCCTATCTCCTGGAATAATCCAGTAGATAGATTAGTGTTGGGACCTGAACTATTAAAATAAATGGAACAGATTGTGAAACAAGTGCAGGAGAATTTGAAGGTTGCCCAGGATCGGAAAAAGAGCCAAGCAGATTTGAAAAGAACCCCTAAAGAGTTCCAGGTGGGTGAGCACATGTTCATAAAGGTAAGACCAAAGAAGAGCTCCCTAACACTGGGGAGTTGTGCAAAATTAGCACCACGTTACTGTGGCCTGTTTGAAATTTTATATAGAATTGGTCAAGTTGCATATCAGCTAGCATTACCACCTAACTTAAAAGTGCACAATGTTTTCCATATTTCTGTTCTGAAAAAGTATGTTCATGATGCTACTCATGTGATTGATTGGAATGTTGTACAGGTGGAACCAGAAGGAGAAGTTCTGGTGGAACCGGACTGTATCCTTGGGAGGAGGGAAATTACTTTGCGGAACCACACAATTGGACAGCTGAAGGTGAAATGGAAGCACCTTAGTCCTGAAGAAGCAACCTGGGAATTGGAAAGTAAGATGCGGGAAGCATACCTGAATCTGTTCCAGGAAGTTGCAGAGGATGAGGAATAAGTAACATCGAGGATGATGTTACATTTTAAGGGGGTGTGTATGTCACATACCCCAATTTTGTAAAATAATGTAAATTATTTAATTATATTTCTGAGACATTATGTTAAATTTAATGCTAAGTAGGAATTGACGTCTCAGTAGAGTCAACAGAAATGGAGTGTAATTCAGAATATTTTATTATTAATAAATAAATTGTGGAGACAACGGCATGGGAGAGCTGTTAAAAAGAGGTTACTGGTCAAACTGGTGGATGGAACTAGGTGGAAGGAAAAAGACAAGTGGCAGCATCCTCAAACACTTCCTAAGTTGCAGGTGGAAACTTCCCTATATTTGGGGTCATGATCCCCCAAGAAAGTGGGATCAGAGCACGTGGCTCATTAAATGACAACTAACCCAAAAATACCTAGGAAATCTTTTAAAAGTACTCAATGAAGAGATCTAAGGCTGCTCAGATATTTTCCAGAGAGAGTTCATTCAGGTGAATGTTATTCAGGAAATTCATTGAGGAAAGAGGGAAAAAAAACAGTAAGGAAGTTGTTCTAAGAGGATTACTGCAGTAACTTGATTTCATTACAGCTTTTTGGCTGAGAGAACTGACTGATAGTTCTGAGTTAATGCTGAGTTTGAAGACTGGTATCTGACTTTGCTGCACCTAGTTCCATCCAGGGAGACCAGAGCAAGCTCGGGGGTCCTAAGGAGTCGCTGTTTGAGCGCTCTTCAGGAGTTGGTAGGGAGGAACGGCCTCCCATTGCTGTTGTTGTCCCAGTTTTAAACAGGTTCTGTTACTAAACTATGTTGCTTAATGATTATGAATGAATGAATGTTATGTTTATATTATATGACAGAAGAGTTAGTTAGCTTAATAGCGTAAATGTTTCAGTATATCAGTGCTTGAATCTGTTGATGAAAAAAAAGAGCCACTGTGTTTTTCCACATCTGGGTTCACTAGACCGTACTCCAGCACAGGGGTAGTAAAAAAAAAAGGATAATATGATAGTAATAAAAGAAAGAATGATGGTAAGATTACAGAGTAGTTTTACTGTGTTATTTTGTAGAGGAATTATCATGGAATGAGAATAGTATTATCTGTACAGTTCTGGATTTTTAGTTACTCCCAGTAACCTAAGAGTTTTATAGATTTACAGTCTATTCCTTTTTAAATCTTAATGACTGTTTTATTTCAGAATTTAATGAAAGTACAAAATAGTTAGATTTCAAATTTATTCTATAGGTATCTTAGTTTTGAGTAGGATTCACGTACAAAAGAATATATATAAGTGTACTTAGGTTATCCACTTGTAACCTGTTTTATCCAATGTTCCTAAACAGATTATGTAATTGTACATTATAATTTTTAATAATATTGCTGAGTAAAAATACAATCTGTGTAGTAAAAAGATTTAGTTCTTTTATAAATGTATTTCTTTATAATTGTTAATTGGTTATTCTTAAAAGAAATTATTATAGAATATAGAGGATGTAAGCACACAGTATATACATAATAATTAATCTTGTGCTTCATAACTAATCAAAAATATAGTTGATAATTACACTATTTATAGTACAGATCTATAAATTATTATTAATTACAAACAAGGTAATATATTATAATATCACCAGTAAGTGGGAGTTATGTGAAAGAGCTGTGCATAACAGATACAATACTTTCTGTAAAAGAAATACAAATTAATATAAATTGTGAGCTAACAGTTATACAATAACAATACCAACATTTTCAATTAAAAGTAACTAAGTATCTAGGAGTACCAGAACAATAATATTCTGTATATCTATGCACTAGATAGACATATTATGTAATTTAAAAATACTAAGTACAAGAACAATATGAAGGGATAATTTAGATAATTTTTAAGTACTACTAGGTTACTTATAAAATTTCCGTACTTAAAAGGGAGTAACCTTTAGTTACTCAAAGTACTTCACTATAAGTTTAAATCAAGAAATTAGAGCCACAGTCTGCTCATCTTATCAAGTAAATCTATTTAACACAAATTATCTGAATAAATTTATAGTTATAATATTAAATTAAGAAAAATTTCCCAAAATCAAAGAATTACTTCTTTCACAGCCATGCTCACAGAGTATGGTTATATTAACGCAGGTAAACAAAGAATTAAATAACTTGCAGTAAAACATTACAAGCACCCGAAAACAAAGAGGCTATTAATAACTTGTATATTTAGGTTAGGGTTTAAAAACCTGTAAGTATATAATAACAATCGAAAAATGGAATCGAGGGTTTCTAAGACCACATTCCAAGTTATCTTTCAACTTGAGTTTTACATAGTAAAAGCTGAGTAAAGGATTACTGAAGCCACAGCTTCTACATGGTGTTTAAAAACACAGTTTTAATACACAACGACAACTAGAGCTAGAGCGCATGCAAGCAGCTCAAGGGTCCTTTATAAGTAGGAGAATAAGCTACAGTACAATATAATAATTAAACAAAAAACCTAAAGGAAGCAGTTCACAACAGCATAACCCTTTTTGTTCTGCATGAACCAAGTAAAGAGGAATGGCCATGGTTAAAAACCAGGCTTACCCGTAACCTCGAACAGCCGTTGAACCCACACGTAGCCAAGCAAAGGAAGGGGTCGACCTGCAACCAAAGAGAGTGCATTCAAAACTCTGTTAGAAATGATTTCATTAATCTAAAACTAAATCAACGAAATGAATTTAGATTTGGCAGTCACCTTACCAAAATTTTGAAGTAAAACGTGACTATCAGCAAACAGTGTGTCAACCACGAAGGAAAGCAAGAACACCGTCTGCAGAAGGAAGAAGGAGTTAACAGTGTGGCATTTATCTCAATGCTGTCCCGGGAAACCATATGTCAGCACTCATGAAAAAGAAGGTAGTTACAGTCAAGGGTTCGAACTTTAAATACCAGGTGAAGGGATAAACCCTGAGAACATTCTCATTTCCCTCGTAAACACCAGATAGAGTGGCCACAACACCTATTAACAGGTAAAAACGCTCACGCAAGGAGAAAAAGTATCTGGGGAAGCTGCTATAGAGCAGGGTAACGGCGGTGCTTGGGAGCTGATACAGCAGAGGAGAAGTAAATCCCGAAGGCAACGGGAAAAAAATGGTGAGTTAGGGTTTGACCTCAGCCTTTTATCAAACCAATGCATGGATGAGAAGTAGCCACGTTACCACGTAAAATATTTTCTGCATTATGGGTATTGTTTACATAGTCCAGGTTTCCAACTTTTCCAAATGTTTCCCAATCATTTAACTCATCCATAATTTCGTCATGCACGTAGTATGGAACCTATATTTTTCATGTCATAGCAAGATTTTGTTAGTAATCGTCAAAGGTATGATCAAACCTACGACCCTTATGATTAGGCTATGATCATATGCAAGGTATAACCTTCACCTTTGTTTATAATTTATACTCTTTACATAAGTTCTCTTACATAATACAAGTTTTCACAAAGTATTATTTTTCATAAAAAAGTGATAAGGGCTTTATAAAGCATAACTTAAGAGACGATGGATAATGATATTTGTCTTAATACAAATATCTACTTGGATTATCCTAGTAATTAAACAACCATAGTAAATTTATCTTTTAACCAAGTATATTTGTTCATGCAAAAGAGTTAAGGAGGCCATTATGGTAAAAGAAGATAGAGTGTAATGGTATAGATAATCCATAGATTTAAAACCTTGTAATGTGATTTAGTATTTAATCTTTCATTGATTTACTAACCCATGTCTAGAGTGGTAAATACAATAACACCACTTTATTTACAAGCTTGAAATATCTAAGATAAAGAGTTTTAGAAGTTCACCTTAGAAAAGACCTTTAACTTAAATTGTCTTAAACTTGGTTATAAGTCAAGCATCCAAATGAATGACTATTTTGGTTTTGATCATTCTACATTTTTTAATAGAATCATTGATAACATGATTATGGCGTGGAAGTAATATACTTTTACTATTGGGTCTTTTTAAGAAGTTGTAAATTTATCCATAGTAACCTTGATGTTGTAATGTTCACTTTTATGTTTTTGTCATAGTCATCTAAGCTAGATAAAAACTTGCAAGAAGGATTGGAAACAAAATAAATTGATGAGTATATTATTTGAATCAAATGTTCTTAAATACTAGAATTTTTCACATATGTAGATGAAACCCTTTAAGGGTTCTCAAGGTAAGGGTTAACTTTGGAAACTGAACGAATCAGTGTAATACATATAAGACCTGGTAGGGCAGAATAGGTTTATTCTTTTTATCATTGGGTAGGTTCATTTTTTATAGCAGTATATTAGTAATCACCTTCTTTATACACTTTACTAAGTAAGAATATTTGTATATTTTTTTAGGTATAAACTGCAGATTATCATTTTCTAAACACAAACGATCTAATTCTAAAGATCTTTGACACTGACATTTAAGTTAGAGATCAGACAGTTCAGTAATGTAAAGAACTATAATTCTACATCTGCAAGGTTAAAAAAAAAAACAGATATTGAAATTTACCTCAGTAAGCAGTGTTTTGTGTTTAGCCACTAATGTTCACTGAAATCGAATTGCAAATAAAAACTTGTACTTAGAAAGACTTTAGAATTTTAATTGCAGCAGCCAAATCTCTTTACCTGTAATCTGTAAGGAAAGAAGAAACTTTCTGCATTAGCTCGAAAGCTAAGTAAGCCCAGTTTGTGCATGACAATCCCCTTATGGTTGCAAAAAGAACAAAATCAGTAAAGCTGAAAAGAACTGTTCTACTACTAATCATAATTAATAATCATTGAATTTCAATAATAGATAACTAACCAAACATTTAGTGACTGCAATTATTAAAATTATATGCATTTGAAAATTTTTAAATTTTTCGGAAAATTTTGGGGTTTGACATACAAGGAGTCTTGGTTACTCAATATGGGGAAGAAATATCTTTGAAAATCCTGTTGCAGTTCAACAACCTTCTGCAAAAAACACTGCCTTTCATTTTCAAACGAAATGTCAACTTGGTGCACAAGACTAGGTGTTTTCCCACCCATGAGACGATACTGTGGCATCGTAATTTGGTCGAGCTGCTCCTTTCTAGGATACTTCTTTGGTACAGTACATTTCTGAATATGGAGCCACTATCATACCTTATGCTACCCCACCATGAGAAACTAGATTCGCCCCAACTGAAGAAATCCTCGGACCACTTCAGCAAAATATTGATCATTTGCATAGGATGGGAGAGAACATAAGGAGAAGGAGTGTTCAAAGCAAGTATTAGGTTAGATTAGTTTTGATTTTGTTTTTACTTTGTTAATTTATATTTACAATACCTATTTCATTTATTGCTTTTACATGTATGGTTATGCTGAAAATTTCACTACACATAATTAATTTTAAATGTTTAATTAGAATAGAGTAGATAGGATTTAGTTTTTATTTTATTGTTACTTTTTGAGTTTTGTTAGGAAAAAAAATCATTTTTATTTTTGATGATTTTTAGTCTTGCAAAAAAAATTGTAGTAAAAACAATTTGAAATAAAAAAAAATGAAAAAAAAAACAACACAAAAATATTTGTTTGTTTCATTAATTTCTAGTTTTAGTTTTAAGTTTTTTTTTAAGGATTCTTGGGAATAATTTATAAATAAAAGCTTTAATTTTAGATTTTATGTAAAAATAAAAAATAAAAATAAAAAACTTTAAAAGAAACTTTATTTTTAAATAACTTTTTGGTTTTGATAGGAATTGAAAAAATTAAGACTTAAAATATAAATTAAGACTTATTTTCTTTTAAATATAAGTTTTATAATTCTAGTTTTTGTTTTTTTGTGTTTTCTATAAAAATAAAAATAAATAAATAAATAAAATATTAATCCTTTGATGTCTAAGAAAATGTGAAAAACTAATAAATTAAAAAATAAATAAACACATAAAATTATATATATATATATACTTCCCAAAACCCTGTATCTTTTCACCATACCTGCAAACATTAACAAATGAACATTAATATATAATTAAAAAAAGAAACTTTTAAATAAAATAATAAACATTATAATATATATATATATATATATATTAAAACAATGCATGTTCTAAACATTAATATTTATATTAGAAAGAAAAATAAGTTGAAAATTTATAAAATAAATTAAATAGAAAGAATATATCATACGAAACCTTCAATCAAAACAAATATACAAACTAGATTTCTTGGATTTGTGAGCCTGCAAATTTGTTCACCATTGATGGCCCCAAGTTTATTGTTCGCCATCGGTTGCCCCCAAGTTTTCGATCTGTGCATTCGTCCTTCCACACTTTAACCTACAATAGACACAACAAAATAAACTCTTGCAAACTAAAAACTCTTGATCCAACACCACTCATCATCAGATAGGAGAATTTAGATCAATGAGATCATATTGTTATGAAATACTATGAGTTTGAAGGGAAGATTCTGCCACTCGTTATCCTCTAGTTCTCTACCAGCTCACGAGTCAACCACGTCATCAAATCTCGTTAATTTTATGAAGAAATCTAAACCTGCTCTCATAGCCATGTAAAAGTAAAATTACCATAAGATTCATCTTGCTCAGCGTGAAGATCGATACCACAATTAATCTAACTGTTGTCGCTTTAATAAATCTTGATAGATGAGGAAGGAAGGTTGTACGCTACACCGCTATCCTTCAGATTAGGGATGCATATCAATTCAATGAATGTGAGGCAGGTAGATTAGAATTCGACGGATCTAATCTAATTTTAGAGATAATGCTTGGTTCGTTGCACTGGCATTTACATCTACTCTAGCTAATCTTGCGATATTTGTGGGGCTCCATCAATAAAAAATACTGAGTCATAGGGGTAACCAACCAGATCTGTGTTGAACTAAAGCTTCCATGCTACATGCACTGTGCGTATCTTTTACAACACACTTATATTTTTCATTTACACCCAACATGGCAACGAAACAGAATTTAACACCATTTGCGGGGTATGAGCTTAAAATATCCACTTTTTGGGAGGACTGTTAGTTTTTTATTACTATAACGCATCTACAACGTTGCCAGTCTCATGTTGCGAGGCCACAGTGCAACTTCTTCTCCTCCACGATTTAATCAAGCAAGTATATTTCCTTTAATCATATTCATGAGGGGAATGTTATTTGGTCCGATGCCATTAAGAATAGTGTGTTCGGGTTAGTAGAGGTTTCGAATTACTACCACCGGATACTAGCCTTAAACAAGCACATTCTTTCTATGGGTTCCTTCAATCCCATATCTCTCCACAGCGACTATGAAGATAAGTTGGATATGTGCTCTTTCTTGTTAGGAGAGGTTGAGCACATATCGGCTTTCATAAAGCTCCATGGGCGCTCAATAGAATAATTATTAATAGTCTCTTTAATATTTAATACCAGAGTCCCTTTTATATGCACTTTTATGTTGGTTGAATTTGTGCATATAAATGGTTACTTGCATATATGTGAATTAGTGCATATAGGTTGCATGTACATCCGTTAGTGCATATTTTATATGATGGTATGATAAGTGTTAAATATCACGATAGAACTATTTTATTTGCTTCTTCCCGAAATTTGCACTTTAAACTATTCCTTGTTTTTTATTTGTAAGCTCCCTCACATTAATTTTATTAATATCTCATCACATTAATTTTATTAATATCTCATATAAAATAAAAGTGTCCCCAATAAATTGATATCGAATATGATCATCTCATTTATCAAAATCGATGAGAAAAATGCAAATCACCTCAGAGAAAGCGTATTCATGGTATGATAAGCTATGCAAAATGACAGAATAGCCTACCCATTTAAAAAATAGACTTCGTGAGTTTTTGAGCTGGTCAATTTAAAACCAACCCATTCTAAAATTTGAAATCGGACGCATAGCCCTGAGACTACGGAATGTTATGAATTTATTTTTTCGCGTTTTTGTTATACAGCCTCATTCCAATAATAGTGGCTCGCGCGTGCTCTTATTCATTGTTCACAGAATTTTACTTGTATCTGAGTAATATATTGAGCAGGCAGTTTGAACAGGGATTCAACACTTTGCAAGTTGTGTTGTCCAACAGTTTTTTGATGTTTCTACGTCATCTTTGAGTTCAACCTATGACTGATGATGCAAATATGGCCAAGAGCTGGCTTACGTTTTCATTACCCTCACTTGTGTTTTGGTCACTCCCATAATAATTACAGATACAAAGTTTCAAATATATTAATGTATTTATGATGCCTAAATCAGTCTATGCCTCTTCTTATCCTTGGACCACGACAAAGCAGAAGCCTGAACCAATGGTCATATTTTATTTAGCATTAAGTTTAAACCCTTGAAAATATATGAAAGCCAAAACCTAGCAAAGGTAATATGAAGTGTACTTGGTGAGACACTGTCTGGATGGCTGGCTCATCTGATATTCTGATTCCTAATCCTGGGGAAGATCAACCCACTTGAGCTACAATTCTAGTTCATCACACTCAACGTTCTGAAGCCTCAAGCATATTTCTTGAACTGTGTTTTCATCAACATGTCGAATGCAACTATCTTTCCAGCTCTATGAATAAATGATCAAACATACAATTATGTACAAACGCAATCACAAAAAGTTCCACATCTATTAATAATAGAGTGCATTTGCTTCCAAAAAGAACAAGGTATATTTTAAACAAGCTTGATTTTGGTTTATTTTAAACATTAATCTTTTTTTTTTAGTTTTAGATTTCTTAAATGATTGGCCTCTTTCATATTTAAACTATTTAGCATATTTATATTAATAAAGTTTTTTTATTTAAAGATATCAAATTTATGAGATATAAATATCTATAATCACGCCATAAGGCGTTTTCTCTCCAAACTAGTTCGGAAAAGAACTGTTCCTTTTCATCATCTATAGCTTGAATGAGATGCTGGCACGTGTTTGATGTTGACGATATGGAGGTTCCGTTGCGTGTTTGATTTAACATTGTCCATTTTGTTGACGGTTCATCCTCACTGCCAGGTTCGCGGTTCTACTGCCCTCCCTCCTCGTTCTGGCGGGTCCATTGGTTCTACGCTTTTGTTGCCCTCCCTCCTCGTTCTGGCGGGTCCATTGGTTCTACGCTTTTGTCATGGCAGTGGAGATAGACGCCCCTTTACTGCACTTGTGCCATGGAATGGTGCTGCTAACCCAACAACACACAGAGGGGATGGAGCTGCAAAACAAAAATATTGTAGCCAAACCGATGATGAAAAATCAATCACAGTGTAGCCAGAGTGAATCACTGGTCAAAAAATTTTCAGAATATGGAGGGTTTTCCAAAAAATCCAAGCGCAGGAAACGGTGAGAATGGAAAGAAGCCATGGTGATGAGGATATCAGAGGGCCATTCTGATAATTCTAATTCAGAGGGATGAAAAAACATACAGCGGATGAAAAAACAATCACAGGAAAGTCAGAGCAAAACACAGGTTAAAATGGACCCAGAATCTGAAGGGTTTACCGATCTATCCAATTGCAGAAAACAGTTAGAGTGGGATGAAGTCATGAGAATATTGGAGGCCTCGTCGAAGGGACACATTATGTTATCCTATGAATAGAAGACAATTCTAGAGGCTATTTCAAGAGGACAATATGTCTTTGTAACAGGCTCTATAGGGACCGCTACCTTCTTGATTTTCTAGTAAAAATATTGAAGGTATTGCATGGTCCAGCCTCAGTCTTTGTAACAGCCTCAATAGGTATTGCAGCATGCCATTTGAATGGCATGACTCTGCATTCCTTTTCTGGAGCTCTATCATGTGATACAACTAAAAAAAAGTTGTTGATAATGATTGAAAGGAGAGAGAAAAATGTTAATAGATGGTTGAATTCCAAGGCATTGATTATAGATGGGATAAGCATGATTGATGGTGAGTTTTTTTATCAATTGATTTTTGTTTCCAATGAGCTGAGGCAGCCATTGAACGGGTTGGGTTGCAGCTTGTGGTGACAGGGGATTTCTTCCAACTTCCACCGTTGAATCCTCAGAACCCGGACAAGTTCTTTTCCTTCCACGAAGATTGCTGGAATGAGAGTTTTTGCAAGCAGATCGAATTAACGCATGTTTTTAGGCAGTCATATAGGGAACTAGTAGAGATGTAGTAGAGATGTTGCAAGAAATAAGAAGATGTTAGTGGGACCAAAAGAAGGACGAAATTGTTTGAGGGAGAAATTTCTCAATGAGGCCATAACAGCGTAAGAGTTTGTTAATATTATATATCCTACAGCTGACAGAAAGAAAATTAATATTATCTTAGAATTACTAAGCTCTTACTGTTTTGAATCCTTTTTTAAGCCTTCACTAGCTTAAAGGGCCTAGCTTTCAGATCCTCCTTAGATGTGGGTTTTTCCTAGATTTCTTATTCATAAATTGTTTTGCAATCGTTTTCCATACATTCAGTTTATATCTCACTGCAAATCTGGTGCTGGAAACATTTTAAATGCATTTATATATCTCTGTGATTGTTTGTAATGCAGCGCATCTTCTGCTCTGAAATTACTCCCAATGCATTTTGGTTACATTTCATATGGTTATCTTGCACTGGAACTATTTTTCCTTTGTTCCATGTGCTATCTTTCTAGAACTGATCTTATGGAGTTTTTCTGTGACTCTGTCTCTACTGCATAATTTTACCCTATGACTATCATTAAAGCATTCAGAGGTTCCAAGAATTCCGGCCGCCATGGCTCGCATCCTAGCCATAGTTCTGAGTACTTTGTTGGCGTCAGCCATTGCTGCATCTACTATTAGCTTATATTAGCTTATTCTGTTTATCTAAGTTGCTTTGTTTTTGTATCTCAATAAAATTTTCAAAGATTTAAAATTTAACATTTCCGAAATATTGTATCAAACAGGTCAATCCTCACAATCATCAGCTAAAGCTATGTGATTTTGGAAGTGAAAAAGCTCTGGTGAGTTGTTTGTGAAGTATAACTAGTAGATTCCTGAACTGTTTTGGATTATTCGATGGTAGTGTTCAATGTGCCGTGGAATTTGTAACTCTAGAAACTTAAATTTTGTTCAAAGAACTTGGGATGCTAAGATTTGAGGTATTTTTCATGTCTCTATTTAATGTAGAACTTCATTACTCTGTATATAGATGCTATACTAATATGCTTATTCTTTTCTTATCAGGTAAAAGGTGAGCCAAACATATCGTACATTTGCTCTCGTTACTATAGAGCCCCTGAGCTTATATTTGGTGCCGCTGAGTATACTTCTGCTATTGATATCTGGTCCATGGGTTGTGTATTGGCTGAGCTGCTTCTTGGTCAGGTAAATGGATTGTTTCCAATTTGAGAATAAAGGCTTTCTTTCCAGAGGAGGCAGCAATAATGAGTTTTCAGTTTGCAGTCTTCTCTAGGACACCATACTTACATGTTATGATCTGTAATTTTGTCTAGTCGTTATTTCCTGGTGAGACTGCAATAGATTAGTTAGGGGAGATTGTCAAGGTAAGAAAATGTTACTATCGTGGGTTAATATTAGACTTTTCTACATGACAGGAAATTGGAGAATATTGAGGTTTATAATATTGTATAATGTTTTGGTCTACGTGTGTTTATGGCTGTAGATCCTTGGAACTCCAACATGAGAGGAAGTCAAATGCATGAATCCAAATTATAACGAGTTTGGGTTTCCACATATTAAGGCTCACCCTTGGCACAAGGTTCATATACTTATCTTCATTTTCATTTAATATTTGATAACTTCTCCTTTTGCAGTAAGTTTAAAAATTAACAGACTTGTTTTCTCATATTTTCACAAGCGCACACCTCCAGAAGCTGTAGATCTAGTTTCTAGACTTCTTCAGTACTCGCCAAACCTTCGTTGCACTGCTGTAAGTAATTAAATGAATAACATGGATTTAAGTATTTTCTTTTATACCAGTCTTTCACATGATTCCTTTTTCCATGTTTTTTGATTGAGACATGGCAATGCAATTACTCTGCTGCAGCTTGAATCTTGTGTACATCCTTTCTTTGATGAGCTTCGAGATCCCAATGCTCGCTTTCCCAATGGGCGCCCTCTACCCCTGCTTTTCAACTTCAAACAACAGGGTAAGACTATAACGTTGCTGTTGTTTTTTGCCTAATGTTAGTTTTTCTGTGATTGTCTCATAAATAGTATTCTCTTTTATTAAATTATGCTAGAACTTTCTCACAGAAATTAAGGGAGCTACTCCTGAGCTTCTTCAGAAGCTGATTCCTAAGCATGCAAGAAAGCAATGTTCACATATCAACCCTTATTTGGCTAATTTGGCATGAGTGGATGGCTGCATGCCATTTTTCTGATTTTACTAACAGTGCTTTCTTGTTTGGAATATAAAAGATAAGGAATATATATACTTGGGGAAATTTTGGGCCCCTCTGATGAGCATTTTGCCAATTTTGCACCAAAAGACTGTAGCATGTTGATCATTCTCACTATGCAGAAATCCTGCAAGCATGTTTCTGTATAATATCAAGTAAGGTATTCTCTAGGCACACAGTTTTGTGATTTTCTTGCTCTTCACTGGCTCCCATTGGGATCAAATTTCATCACCAACTATTACTACTCAGTTCAGGGGGGTGGGCCAAAAGGTCTTCTAATCATTAGTGTGAAAGCTACAGATAGTTTGACATCGATATGTAAATTACTATTATCAAACTCTTTGGAAATCTGGGATTTTATTTTTTATGCACTTGGAAAAGATACAAAGGCTAAACAGTAAGGTTGCTGTAATGTCCCGGTTTTGACCCCGTTACATTAGATGTATATGATGTATATATTGTAATGATCATGGTGCAGAGCTAAAGGCCAAGGCCCCACCATTAATCGGTTCTGCTACGTTTTGGACTTAATTTGTCACCGACGGTAAGTCGGGGCATGCGGCATATATTATGTTGGTCATCATGTAAATATGCAGCTATAATTAATTAAATGAACCCGACCAGCTACGATCGTGGAAACTAAATCGAAAGGGGCATGATTTCCCCAAGGATAAGGAGGTGACGGAAATTGTCAATCTTGGGCCAAAAGGGGAAGAACCCATGTGTCATCTTCCTTCGTTTTATTCCAACCACCTTCAATTAAAAATTTCTGCTGGTAGCTGAGGGAAGTTATGGCAGTTAATTGTTTTGGGAGTGGGGTGGCAGGACTGTCAGTCCATGCCTCCATGCACACTCCACCCATAGTTGACTTTAGAATGGAAAGGAAAAACGACTATCACACACACGCGCGCGGATTTTCTTCTTCTCTCCACGAGTTGTTGAACACCCACGCACTGAAATTCCGCGTCCTCCTTGTTGTCTGTTCACCCATGGACAAAAACGGAGATGATTTTCCTCACGTGGGACCTCCATTGTTGTTCATTCCTCACAGGGCCGGATTGTTCCTCACGCATAGGATTTTTCCTGGTTTTCCAGCTAATGCAGTGAGCTGAGAGCCGTGCTTTTCATCCACGACTGGCTATGAAGGGCCATTCTCGTTTTTGGCTGTCTCATAGACTATTGATCGCACACACAGACTATTTGGGATGTTTTTCCCTTCTATGATTTGTGCTCACTGATAATCTTCAAGACTGTTGTTTTCCCCACGCTATGAACCATGTTGTTTATATGCCTTGAGGCTGTTGCAGACTGTTGAATTCGTTTTCCCTGTTTAAGCTGTGACAGCTAGATTAATTGCCTGAGTGCAATGGTTGGTCTTCGGATTGTGGGAGGAGCAGGGATGTTGGCTTAGATTTGCTTGATAAACCTAGTGGCTGGAAACCACACAGAAAGAGCTAGAGGGTTGGCCTTCTTCTGCATCACCCCTGAATAGCACTGGAAGGGAATGCAGGACCTGGGGAACTGTGTAGCAGAGAAGGGACTGAATCCTTGTGTTGGGTGTGTTTGGGTGTCTTAGAGGTCAGGCTAGTTCTGGTGTAGGTGTTCTTGGCTCTGTAATGAGCTCACCAGCTTAGCAATTTGCCTTCTCCAGCTCCTTAATGACCTGATAAACCCAACTGTGTTGGCTTGGCTGTGTTTTGTATATCCCTGGCTATGTGTAAGCCTGCTAGTTCCCTTATTCCTTGGAGAATCATGCCCAACTCGAGGGTGGCAGCGCTGCTGAGAGATTAAGGAGCACGCTGGCCTATGGTTGGGTGGAACGTTGCAGCGACGTAGCTGGTTGCGGATCGAATTCTTCATAAGATAAGTGATCTTACCCATTTTACTCTGCAATTGTAAATTCTATTAATGAAAATGATGAACATGTTAAATGAATGCTTGCTTAAATGTATGATGTTTCCGCTGTGTCTGGTAGATAATTGCATCTGTGCATGATAAAGGTTCATTTCTGCGTGTCCAAAGTTAAATGAATATGTTTAAGCATTATGTTTAGTAAATTTTATGATTTCACATGTTCATGGGCTCTTAGCCGCTGTGCTAGTGTGGTTGGGTCGCGTCCTCTACGCCGGTCAAGGCATGGGGACGTGACAGTTGCTTTGTGTAACTTAAGTAATTTTGTTAAACTGCTAATAATCATGCTTCATGAGATCACTTTTGAACAGTCCAAGTACTGTCCTAAGTTAGGAATACAAGGCCCAATTCAGTTTTACCTCAACATCCATGCTTGAATAACTAGGATGTTACAGTAACTTATGTAAGACCAATTGTTTTGAATAGTGGTGTTGGTCATGATATTCTCGTGGTGCTCTATATTAATGTATTACATGAATCTTGTCAGATATGGTCACTGATAAGATCCAGGACCTAGATTCAAATCTCTTTAAGGTCTTCGGAACCAATCCCAAGTCTCTATAGTTTGCGGAGTTTGCCCTCAGGTCTCTGCATGCTGTTATTGATTCAAATGGTTTTGATGGCTAAATCGGATTCATGGCCGCCTTGTCAATCAGTTAAAATGGCATCCAGTTAGATTTTAATGTTTTTTCTTTCAATCTTCTGCAGGTATGGGAAGAGGTACGATTCAGTCCGCGAGCTTGTGCACAGATTCAATGCTTTCATGAAGAACGTGGAGTTGATCGAGTCAAGAAACAACATGAAGCTTCCTTATACTTTGGCAATAAATGGTAAATCAAATCATCTTCTCAACTAATTTCAGAAACTTTTGTTCTGTATTCAACATCTGGATCATAGCCTAAAATGGTGGCAATTAATCACATAGTGGTGCTTATCCACTAGGGAGTAGGATATTTTTTCTACAAAGAAGGAAAAGCTTGTTTTTTCAAAAACCCAGTGGATAGGAAATAAGGGTCTTTACGTGGCGTCTAATTAACTGAATCGTCTGGAGTATAATTTTTTTGCTATAATGCTCCAGATAATTCTCTTGGGCATTTATTTATCCCCGGTGGCTAGGGAAGAATGGTCTATGAATTCTCACAGCTGCCTAGATGTACCAACTGACACTTGGATAACTAATTTTGGTTGTATCTGAACGAATGGTTTCTTTTTTGCTTTCTTACAACCCATCTAAGCCCTTCCTTTTTCAGGAAAGAGACAACCTTTGCCTACCAGAAAACAAAGGGCATAAAAGGGGAGAATTTATTTTGAACAGCGTGGCTTTGGCTTCAGATCGAACCAGGTCTGCTAGCATTCGCAAGATCCCCGTGTAGAATTAAGCTTGCAAGAAAGAGACACGCCAGAGGCCCTACGGAATCGAACTAAACCCAGGTGTGACCTTGCAAGAGTGGACAGACCAGAGGACCCATATAGATTCAACCTTATCTCTGCACTTCAAACATAAATTGACACCAAAAGATCAAACTGGTCTTTAATAAGGCACTTAAGTTCCATTGATTAAGCATATGGGGAATGGATATGTGAGTTTTCGAGGATTTAGTAAAATAGTAATAGAACGGGCATCTGTCCTCATGGGGAAGTGAAGTTGCAAGGCTTTAGTAAAACATTAGCGTTGAGGGACCTTGGTACGGTCAATGACATTTTATTTTAATTTTTTTGCAAGTGATTATAAACTTTGTTTGATATTGATTTGACAAATTTTTAAATGTTTTTACAAGTGATTATGAACTTTGTTTGATTTTGATTGTGTTTGAAGATTGATTATAAATTTCATTTGATTTTGAGTTTGAGCTTACCAATTCTAAGATCTGTTCATATTTATTAATTATCCATATTTCCTACAGAATTTGGAAGGTTCCAAATTCAACAGAGTTGACAAAAACAGATGACAGGAGAGGGATGAATCGTGAAAAATCTATTGTCTATCTCTGCCTACCTTGAATAGAGGGCAGACTTCTACCAGTCTAGCTTTAGCAACTGTACTTTAGGATTTTTTTTGGAAGAGAGGGAGAATAGTCTGCCTTGAATAGATAACGTTATTTTATTTTTCACGGGGACTTTTTGTCTGTAAATTAACAGACTCTTCACCTCCATTTACAGAAATAGAATTGACCAAAAATATGGATGTCCAACAAATAATAGTTTGAGGCTTTGAGAGAATTAACATGCTCTTTGTATGCAACCTGGACAAAGCTACTTATAACATGCTTTGTGCATTCTGATGATCTTATGGAATTAAACTTCATGTTTTCTTGGAGCAAGTAGGAACAAAGCAGCTGATAGAAAGAAAAATAATATTATCTTAGAATTACTTACCTCTTACTATTTGAATCCTTTTTTAAGCCTTTACTATCTTAAAGGACCTAGCTTTCAGATCCTATAGCGTAAGAGTTCGTTAATGACACTTGTAATCCATCTACTGCCAAATTGGCATCGATGTTTATGCTAATGTTTCTATAATAGCTCTTAACACGGTGAACTCATGTAATATGCTTAAACCCAAAAAATCTTAGAAAATAAGTAAATACAAGGGAAATAGATAACAATGTTCACTTGCCTCTTCAAGAGGGAAACCTCCAATAGCACTAGCTCCAAATACATTGACAATTATTGACTTACATTACATATCTTACTACTCTCTATATAGTACTTCAATAGCCCAATTCCAACTACTTGTGGTCTTGCTTGCCCTTTTTTTTAAACCATGACCGCTGGGATGAATATGTGCTAGCGTTGGGATGAATGGCTTTTGCCTCCAATTGCTCATGAATGATCTTTTCAATTTCTTTTGTGTAAATGGGTGCCTATATGGTCATACATTTGGTGGTCGACTTCCTAGAATCAAGGGAATAACGTGATCATGCTCGTCTCTAGATTGGGGTAAATCCTTTGGTGTCTCAAAGACATGTTGATGTTTACCCAAAACCCTTTGTAAGTCATGTTGGATTTCTGGTGCAGTGTTATCTAGAGCCTGGATGGCATGGAGTTGAGCAATAATTCTAGAGTGGCCTTTCTTGAATAATTTTTATATTTGATGGGTGACTTATGATTTCAGGGGAGCCAGTTGGAGACCTTTAAGGGTATGTGCATGAGAGTCTTGGGTAAAACAAGTATAATTCCTTGAATTCCATGGTTATTGGACCCAATGTGCATAGCCATTCTGCCCCTAAAACTATATCACAACCACCAATATCTATGGACAACATATGAGTTTTAAGATTATAGTCACCCAATTGGATTTTCACATTCTCATGGTACCTCCCACATTTTATCATCCTGCCATTGACTATGATAATTTGAAAGTTGGGCACTGGGTGTACATAACAGTGGAGTTCTTCGGGCACTCTCTTGTGAAAAAATTTGTGGGGTGCTTCAACTATCAACCAAAACTACCACTTTGCGGTGCTTGATGTAACCTTGAAGTTCCAATGTTTGTGGGGATGAAATACTTGATAAAGCATGAAGAGAGATGAGTGGTTCTTCTTGATTGACTTCGAGATCCAATTCTTGCATAGAGGTTGTTTTGTCAACATCCTCAAACTTAGGAGTATCTTCCACAATGATGTCTTCAAAATGGGTACGAGTAGACACATCAATTTAAAATAACTTATGTTCTTTACATTTATTCTCTAGAGCATAATTTTCATCACAATTATAGAAACATCCATCTTTGTCGTTCTGCCATTTTTGTTGTAGATAACTTTTGTACTTTCGAGGGAGAAAAATGATTTGTGCTTGAGGAATTGACTTGCATAGGGCATGAGCGGGGGATGAAAGGTGGTTTTTTGGTATGTGCATTGATCACCATCTTTGCTTCTAGATCCCTCTGAGTTCCTTCTAACCAGGTAGCAGGCTGTTGCATTCTGACTTGTGCTTGAATTGCCTCCTTGAGGTCACTAATGAAACATTCTTTTTAGAGAGAATTTGTTAATTTCTTTGTGCGGATGGCTAATTGTTCAAAGGAAGAGATAAAATTTACGACTTACCCTATTTGATATAACTACATCTTTTTATCATTATAATTTAGAAGTAGCTTTACATCAAGCAAGTTGTTAGAATTTACTCTGTGTCTGCATACAATGCTTGGTTGATTGGTTGAACTTTTCTGAGAACATGAACTGGAATGAGGTGGCCCTGGCATTACTCTTCCATAAGTATATTTGGTTTTGCCCTTTTTATTGGTTCCTTGCTTTATTGCAGCATTCATAATATATGTAGAATTTTCCCTTGTCATTTCTCACTCTTTTTACTTTTGTTCGAAGGCCCACATTGTCGTTGCGGGTTCGTCAGTACGTGAATTTAAAGTGTCCGTGCTATTGTCTCGGTTATACTTCTCACAGCCTTGTCACTGAAGATTGAGACCCTGGTCATGATTGGCCAGGCCATTTTATCTTGAAGATTCCTTGTCTGAAAGCCACCAATACCTTTTGGCTGTGCCAATATAAGATGAGTTAACAATGCTTGGGATTGATACCTAAATTTCTACCTTTGGTTTTTGGAGCTCCAATGACTATGAAACAAACATATTGGCATGCAGAACCGGCTAAAGCTAAACCTGGGTTGTTTTCTTAATTTGAATCCTTATTTAATATCATGCTTGGGTTGTTTTGATTGTTGAGAGGAGACTGTTGCTCTTAAAATCAAAGATGAGATAGCAGAAAACTTTGCAGAAGATGTTGGTAATTATAAATAAAGAATAATCATAGAGTAAAATGGAGAATAAACATTGTGTTTAGTAGGATTGGGTGCAATTGCCAAGATATTGAGTGCAAAATTATCATTGATAGTGCATCCTTGGACAACTTGGTAAGTGCTAAGATTGTTGAAATGTTGAACCTCTATTAAAAGTTGTTTTTCTAACCTGAATCCCTATTAAATATCATGCTTTCAAAATCATCATATCTTGTTGGTGAATCTTCAATCAATTGAGTTTTAACGTTTTTTTGTTTAGTATTGTCCCACATGAAGACCTTCCTAATTCAATTCAGAAGATCCGTTGTCGTGCCAATTATCAAGCTCTAAACTTTGCTGAACCCATTGAGAAACTTGCATGAACTCTTCTCACCATAATTCAGAGAAGGGAACCCTTCATTGCCCTCCATCTCAGGTATGAGGTATCTCATGTTTAAAATTGGAGATGTCAAAGAATGTGAATATCATGTACTTTGGTTATTGCTCTAGAACCAGGGATTGATGAATGTTATCCATGCTTTTATTGTTGTGTTTAGATATCAACAACATATGCTTGCATTTACAAGATGCATGACAGTCTACTCTGATTATTTGTCTTCTGCTGGCAAGCAACTGCAATGCCCTAGTGGAGAAGTAGAACCATCTCAACTGTTCACATTACCTAAGTTGCAGGTATAATAATTGTAAATCCCATGATGGGCTAAAAACATCCTTATCATGAACATACATTTATGAGTCCAACATCTAAAAATCCTTAATTCCTATTCAGTCCTTTGGCTAAAACCACGTTCTTCTAGGTTGATTACAATGATAACTTTGCAGATCCAAGAGACAACTATCAACAAACAAAACCTGCGACCTACAAAAATGGCCCAATAGTTGGAAGTTTAGCTAGAATTCAAGGTGGAAATGCTGTAGACAACCAGCTTCTCCAAGGTTTTATTGTTTTATAGGATGAAATTAATTTAGTTCCAGTTTGTTTCAGTGATATTGATGGTGATGCTTTTAATAATTGTTCGCATAACTATGCGAGAAACATGTCGGACACAGACAATCTTGATCCAGAGTCTCGAGTTATTCACAACCACCACTAGCATCATAGTTTCTATCCTAATCAGCAGGCGCCAATCCATGTTGTTGATGCACATGCTCATGTAGCTTCCCACCATGTCCCTATGCATGGGATAATGATGCAGGGTCAAAATGAGGGAGTTCCTCACATGCACCAAGGAGCCCAATTTCAAGGAGTAAATAGTGGGCATATGCAAATACATTACATGCACAGTGATGAGCATGGGCATCCATTGCATCATAGCAATGACAATGGTGCTGGACAAGAACAGGATGAGGGAGATGGGGACAATAATTGCATTGAGGAAGCAAATGTTCAATCAGATGGTGAAAATCTCGGAGAACCTCAGTCGGTTGCCCCTGTACGCAGTCAGGGAACAAATCAACTAACACTCTCGTATCAAGGCGAGGTCTATGTCTTTGATATGGTAGCACCAGAGAAGGTAATTTTTCTTTTCTTGGCTTTGAATTGTGACTTTGGTACTGATAAACATTGGGGACACTATGCTTATGTAATCAAACAATAATATGTATTAGAATGAATTTTATTGAGAGAAAATTTTAACTCTGTTAGCAAATACATGAAATTTTAAACAAGCTAGATTATTTTGTACTACATGTTATTCTTATTTGATATTTAGCCACCTTCTACAAGTTACTGTTACTATTTCTATGCATTATAAACATTCTCCAGTGAGTTGCTGCTGTGGAAATTGAGTCAACTTGCATGTTTTATGTGTTTAATTCTAGTTTATTATTTTTATTTTATGTATGTTTGAACATTGGATGTTTCTGGACTTTTTTTGGCACATCTATATAATATTACAAGGACATATCTGATGGAAAACACGGTAAAATTTCTACACTATTGTAGGTAGACTATTATCATGGATTTAGTCTTAAAACTTCTCTTTCAACGATAAAACAGACAAATCATATTTTATGTTCAGCACATTTGTTATCTAATAAATAATTTTTTCATGGTTTGGTTGAAATTCATATCTTTTCCTGAGAAATTTAGAATATCCAGGAAAATAAAATTATGGCTCAATTCTACAAATTGTTCAATCATAATTATTTTTAGATGGTTGTATTTAGCGTTTTTCATGTTGAACTGAATATGCAACTTGCTGCTCTGTCCTCATTTTGGAGGTCAAGATTTATATAGAGCAGCTTAGTTTATGAAAAAGGTGAATGCTAATGCTTTTTGGTAGGTTGTGATACCATTCTACTTCAACTTTAGTTCTCCATATACTTTTCCATGTTTATATTTTTTCATTTTCTTCTAACTCATGCTGCTTATAAGATATATACTTAATTTACAGATCTGTTTATGTGGGCTTGTTGCAGGCAATGCAAAACATAGATTTCCCTGGAGATCTTCACCCCCCAAAAGAAGAGAAAATAAGGCTTCAAATGAGATATCAGTCATTTCTAAAAGGTGTGTTCTTGTTTACTTATCAAACCAATTACTTTCATCATGTAATGCCCCGGTTTTGACCCCGTTACATTAGATGTATATGATGTATATATTGTAATGGTCATGGTGTGGAGCTAAAGGCCAAGGCCCCGCCATTGATCGGTAATGCTATGTTTTGGATTTAATTGTCACCGAAGGTCTATCGGGGCATGCGGCATATAATATGTTGGCGGTCATGTAAATATGCATCATAATTAATTAATGGACACAACTAGCTACGGTCGCGGCAACTAAATCGAATGGGGCATGATTTCCTAAGGATAACGGGGGTGAAATATTTAACCTATGGGCCAATGGGGAAAAGCCAAATGTCTATGAGAAAACCCATCAAACTGTCAACTACCTTTCTTGTCTTTTTCCCCAATCATTTATTTTTGCGAGAATGTGGTTGAGTTAGTTATTGCATGGAATGGGAAGAGTATGGGCAACCAAATTCGAATTGGGCAGAGAACCATTTTTGGAAAAACGTGTTCTGACTTCCTTGGCAAGGAAAATGCCCAAAAACGTATGTCATTCTGCTATGCATCCATGTTTTCCATTTTCCTCACCATTCTCATTCACGTTGGGGTTTTTGGGAGCAGCTGGAGTTTTTCCTGTGTCTTTCATTCATGTTTTTGTTGCTGGCTTCATTTTTTTCCCATGGATGGGAGGTCGTTTTTGTAGTGCTGGGGATTGGGTTGTCTTCCTCACGTTTTTGGAGCTGCTGGGGCATTTTCCATTCACGTTTTTGGAAGTTTCATGTGTTTTTACCATGGCTGTGAAGGGCCATTCACGTTTTTGGCTGTCTCACTGACTATTGGTCTCACGCACAGACTATTTGGGGGCGTTTTCCCCTACTGTGAGTTGTGCTCACTGATAAGCTTCAGGACTGTGTGTTTCCCCCCCATGTTGTGAGCCATTTTTGCTGTTACGTTTGGGGATTTGCTGTATGATTGCTTGGGAGTCGTTTTTCCCTGTTTAAGCTGTGAGAGCTGAATTAATTGCCAAAGTGCAATTGTTGGTCTTCGGACTGTATTGGGAGCAGGGATGTGGGCTGAGTTTTGCTTGATAAACCTAGTGGCTAGAACCACACAGACAGAGCTATAGGGCTGACCTTCTTCTCCATCACCCCTGAATAGCACTAGAAGGGAATGCAGGGCCTGAGGGACTGTGTAGCAGAGAAGGGACTGATTCCTTGTGTTGGGTGTGGATGGGTGTTTTAGAGGTCAGGCTAGTTCTGGTGTAGGTGTCCTTGGCTCTGTAATGAGCTCACCAGCTTAGCAATTTGCCTTTTCCAGCTCCTTAATGGCCTGATAAACCCAACTGAGTTGGCTTGGCTGTGTTTTGGTTATCTTTGGCTATGTGTTAGCCTGCTAGTTCCCTTATTCCTTGGAGAATCATGCCCAGCTCGGGGGTGGCAGCGTTGCTGAGAGATTAAGGAGCACGCTGGCCTATGGTTGGGTGGAACGTTGCAGTGACGTAGCTGGTTGCGGAAGGAGTTCTTCATAAGATAAGTGCTCTTGTGTAATTTACCTTTGCAATTCTATATTTACTGTAATGAAAATGAAATGAAAATGTTGAATGCATGATGAATGAATGCTGGCTTAAATGTGTGATGTTTCCGCTGTGTATGATGATTAAATTGCATCTGTGAATGATTAATAATTCTGTGTGCACATTTTAGTTTAAATTCTCTTTCAGTATTCTGTTTTAGGCAATTTTAAGCCTGTACATGTTCATGGGGGGTTAGCCCGGTTTGAGAAGCGTGTAGACGCGTCCTCTACGCCGGTCGGAGGCTTGGGGATGTGACACATCAATTTCCACAATACTATAGACTATTTGTTAGTGCTCTCTTAATTTTCAAGTCTTTTTCTGTAT
This sequence comes from Pseudotsuga menziesii, assembly GCA_001517045.1. Classification (NCBI taxonomy): domain Eukaryota; kingdom Viridiplantae; phylum Streptophyta; class Pinopsida; order Pinales; family Pinaceae; genus Pseudotsuga; species Pseudotsuga menziesii. The sequence continues at coordinate 44,481 of LPNX010755314.1, read as the reverse complement.
TTAAGCTAACCATTTGATTTTCCTTCTTACAGTCATCCTATGGATTTGTAGACTACTATAATCATAGATCAGCTTCAATCTCCATTTTAACTCTTAATGGAAGACAAATGTAAGCCACGGTTTCACTTCAAAAGCTTCTTTTCATTTTATAGTTGTACACTAGTTTCCTGACTGATCTATAAGTAAAAATTGCTGATCAATCTTGTGTAGATATGCAGATTTGGTCAGGTTATTCAAGTCAACTGGGCTTATTTCTTATAAGATATATACTTAATTTACAGATCTATTTATGTGGGCTTGTTGTAGGCAATGCAAAACATAGATTTCTCGGGAGATCTTCACCCCCCAAAAGCACAGAAAATAAGGCTTCAAATGAGATATCAGTCATTTCTAAAAGGTGTGTTCTTGTTTACTTATCAAACCAATTACTTTCATCAATTTCCACAATACTATGGACTATTTTTTAGTGCTATCTTAATTTTCAAGCCTTTTTTCTGTATTTAAGCTAACCAATTGATTTTCCTTCTTTACAGTCATCCTATGGATTTGTAGACTACTATGATCATAGATCAACTTCAATCTCCATTTTAACTCTTAATGGAAGACAAATGTAAGCCACAGTTTCACTTCAAAAGCTTCTTTTCATTTTATAGTTGTACACTAGTTTCCTGACTGATCTATAAGTAAAAATTGTTGATCAATCTTGTGTAGATATGCAGATTTGGTCAGGTTATTCAAGTCAACTGGGCTTATGCAAGTGGGAGATCATTGAATAATATGGTGCTGAGTGATATTCATTCACTGCAAAGAGAATTGATGAGATGAGGGCCAAAGAGGAGGCCGTAAGGGCTGCACAAACTGTAGAGTCTCTTTTGCTGTCCAATGAACAAGATTTTGTCCTTCCCAATCGAGGAAGAAAGATGATTTCTTGCCATTTATGCTTGTGTTTTACTCTGCCTCGAAATCTGGATATCATTTCTTTATATGAGAATGTAAGAAATAAATCATGTATTGAATTGGGCGATTAGTTTCCTACAATTATTGGATTTTGTAAGGGTTTAGCAATAATAGGTGCAAAAATTTGATTCTATGATGGTCTCATTGCCAATTTGTGTTTTGCCAATAGGTTCCAGTAGCGGAGCTTCTGGGGAAGATAATGGGTCTATATTTCGCAACCCACTGGTGTGGTCCCTGTAGAAATTTCACTCCAGCATGCCATGGCTGGCTTTACCATTTGCAGATCACACTGAAAAGAAGTTCACTACATTACAAACTGATGCAGTGGGCCTTATACAAGAATATGGAATCCGAGCTTAAGAGAAAGCCAGACAAGAAGAACAAACCCTGGAGTCACTCTTGGTTTCTGATGACCGCAACTTTGTGCTCAAGCATGAAGCTTCCCAGGTGAGTTACTAAGATCTGCTTACTATCTTCAATGTTCTTATGCCATGATTCATTAATCACGCCATAAAACCATAAAATAAGTTCTACTCCTACATAACATTTGAGGGTTTATATATAAAAATGGTCAGTCATAGTGCTTTTTGCTATGATTACCCATTTTGAAATCTCATTGGGCTCCCAATGTTACTTTAAGTTTGTGAGTCGTGATAGCTCTGACAAGCAGACAGCAAAAGGGGAAAGTCATAGGTGAATTTTGGCAGTCTAATCTCAGCATTTAAGCCAATTGGTCTTTTGTGTTTTGATATTGTGCTATCCAAACTCATATGGTTAGTGTTTCTCTGTTTAAAAAAGAAGAGTTTACTTAATAATATTCTGACTCTAATGCACATAGTATCTGCAATATGCCTGATTGATTATCATATCTCAAGTCAATGTGGCTACTATTTCCCTATTTTCCAAAAAAAAATGGGTTGCTTATAATATGATTGATGAATTATCATATTCAAAATTAAATAAAACAAATCTTTATATACAAAATTTCGGTTGTACAGTTTTCAAATTAACTGTTTGAATCTGGTTGAAGGTATGTTATGATTTTAGGGAACTACACTGTACATATACATAAGTTATTAGTGAACTAAGGAGCAGCGTGAAACAATTAATTTTCCAATACTTTCAATTTGAGTTTTTTTGTTCCTGAGTTTTGCCTTTCAACCACTAAACCATAGCCAGACATAAAATAATTATTTATATGTTTTGATTCTTGTAATAGGTCCAGGTATTTGAAATTGTGGGCAAGACACTTGCTTTGTATTTCTCTGCTCATTGGTGCCCCCCTTGCTGAAGTTTCACTCCAAACCTTTCTACTCACCGAGATCAAGAGGATTTTGAAGAATACTACAACAACCTGCCATGGTTGGCTCTTCCATTTGCAGATAAAACTAACAAGGATCTCTCATCACTTTTCCATGTAAAAAGCATCCCATCCTTGATTGTGGTTGGTCCAGATGGAAAAACTGTGACAGATAATGCCAGAAGTGCAGTGTCCACCCATGGAGCCAAGGCTTATCCCTTCAGTGATGCTCATCTTGAAAGGCTGGAGAAGGAAATTGAACAAATGGTTGAGAAATCACCCAAGGAGATGAGGTACAGTCAGCATAAACATCCACTTGTATTGACACAGAGGCGTGTATATGTCTGTGATGGATGCAACAAAGATGGCACTGCATGGTGCTATTATTGCAAAGATTGTGACTACGATCTTCATGTGACTTGTGCTTTGAAGAATCGACAGGATAAGGGACAGGACACAGATATTAAACATGATATGCTGAAGGGTCTTAATTTGGTGCTGTAGAATGCCTAGTTATTGTTGGATAGACAGTTATGTAACTGAACTTTGTTAATTGGTGCTTACTTAGTAGTGTCAATAAATAGATTGAGTACTTCATAGTCTATGCTCTCGCTCTACTGTGGGAATTCAAGATGATTTTG
>LPNX010755314.1:5629-21605 GCA_001517045.1 Pseudotsuga menziesii | reverse complement strand
CTAATGACTATAAATAGACTGGATGGACTCCCGATTTAGACATGACTCCCGATTTAGACATAAGACCAAATTTGGACAAGGGAGGATTAATAATCCTAACATAACTGTTCCAGTTGCTAATGTCTGTTCAAAACTTCCTATGGCGTATAATTGTATTACCTTGATACTGTTGAATATGCTCTCTCTCTCTCTCTCTATTGATGATGTTGTTGTCACTAGAATACCCTTCTTGTTAAGGGGGAGTGTTGAAATATTGGAACTTCGAAGGATATTCTAAATGTATTTTACTGATGTACCCCAAGGGAGATGTCTTATTCCTCGGTTGGGATGTTGTTATTGTATTTGGTCATCATAGAGTCATGAGGTAAAGCCTCCATTGTTAGTCGGGTCAATACTACCCGAATGAATATAATATAATAATGTTTTGAGATTTCCTAGGTGAAGTCAGACCAGTCATTTCAGTGGGGCCAACTTGTTAGGTTAAATGTCAAGTGACAAAAAGAGTATAAATATAGGAGTTGTGTTCCTCATTTGAACACAGATTCACACTTGTGTATTGCGCATAGGGGAGAGAGACATACCAGCAAGGAGTATGATTACCTGTTTTGGGGTTTAATCTTTTACATCTTATACAGAGGAAGTTTTGGTGGGTTTTCTTCCTTTTGATGGTTTTCCAGGAGAAATATGTGTCTATGTTGTGATTGTGTTTCTTTTAGTGATTTTGCGTATGCTACTGCTGTGAATTTGGATTAAATACTAATGATATCTAGATAAGCATATGAAATCTTAACATCTTGTCCCTCCCGTCTATGATTCTTCATCCCCAAGAGTGTTGTACTTGTGCCTTTGAATCAGACAAATTACAAAGAAGATGTGTATGATCTTTTACTGCTGTACGCAAGTAAAGAGGTTGTTAGTTTGGTGTCAAAACCCCAAATTTTCACAAAAGATTAAAATTTTGAGATAACATAAAAAGCTGAAACTGCAGTTTACTAACAGCTAAAGGTTAGCAGCAAAAGAAACAGTCAAATGATTTGTATTACCTAGTCTCAAATACGTTAACTAAGCATTTTCCTTTTTGTAATATAAATAAGGTTTACTTGCATATTGTTTTATTTCAGTTTACTGATGAGTCCTCTTTATGTCAAGTATGTGGAATCTGGGCCTTGAATCCTGTGCTTACTTAGCATTTATGCTAACGTAGAAATATTACTTGTTCTTACAGGTTTACAGGTATGATTGAACGAGTAACGTTTTAAGTTTCATAAAGTATCCAGAAATGTTTCTATTTGCAATTATTAAGCTTCGTAAATAAGCTGCTAAATTCCAAGCATCTTTCATGAGGTAAAAATAGTTTGCTTTCTTCAGTTTTTCTTATAAACAAAGTTCAAATAAAATAGTTTCTTTCTTTATCGTACATAGCGACAATAAAGATACTTATTGTGGCCCTCTAAACTTGTATTCTTAGTAGCATAGTAACTGCTACTTTAAATTGCATACCTTACAACGTTATATTGATTGTACTATTGGTTATTATACAATATCATACTATTTAATTGAGTATCAAGTTGATCGATATTTATCTTCTGTAGAGAAACTTACAGCTTGTAAACTTCTTGACATTATAAGTTTGATTAGTGTAAGAGCAACATCGTCTTCTCATATAACAAAAGTGTTTTCCTTTACTTCATAAACCTACATCCATTCATGTGGTTATATTGATTATAGACTTGAGTAGGATTATTCCATTGTAGCTCTTATTATTTCTAGGATGCTTTTCTCATATTAAGTTACTGTCTATAACAGCTTTTAAGGTAGGTGTTTTCTATAAAGATCAATCTTCCATCTTATGCTAAGCACCAGTTATCTTTCATAATCATGAAATCATCTTATAAATAAATAATTTTGGTAAGAGATTTAACAAAGCAAAGTTGAGAAACAACTATTGACTTTTAAAGTTTAAACACTATTGAACTATCTAAAATAATTCAAAAAATATTCTTTTACCATACTAGCTCACTTTATAGTTTATTTCCAATGGAACGTTGGTTTTATAAGGATTAGAAACATGCATATACTATTATGTTTATAATCATACAATTCTGTTGTTAGTTCGAAGCTTCTAAACAAGTCTAAAACACTCAATGATCTTGTAAATAATCCAGGGTTCTATTTTTTTACTATGCTATCCAACTTATATATTTAACACCACTTGAGTTGTGGGTTAAAAGCAGTATAACCTTGCATAGACCACAATGTTTATAAACATATAGATCTATAGTTGTTCGATGGTTTTACACAATTCAACTTGGACTTTACATAAAACACATGGTTATTATATTTACTAAGATTAATGTTGATAAACATGGTTAATCAAAACACTCATGTTGCAATATCGATAATACTATAAAATTTGATGAATTATCTTTGCTCCAAAAAAAGGTTTGTTTTATATCCCTATGCATATCCAATGATGCTTTACCAGCATAAACAAATATAATAGTTTCAGAAAGTTTTTAAATCAAGGTTTTGGGGTTATAAAATAGTTATATGATTACCAAACCTTCATGAGGTCAACGTCCCGATAATCATTGTTTTATCCAACACCAAATCAACGTTATCATATATAAATATGTTATATTAACGTTGGAATGAGTTTATACTATAATGTGTGCATTTCTTGTTAAAAATCACTGTGGAAATAATTGTAATTATTTGTTCGCAGGTAAACTATTGAAAGTCAACCCACTACATGATTTGTATTATTGAGGCCATGTGGTATTCTCCTGGCCATGCATTGATCGTATATAAAACCAAGCAACCCTAACTCTTTGCTTATTCTTACTCCGCAATTTGCGTTGGCCCATAGGGTTGCTATGCAAGCTCTCATGGCGGCCGTGAGTGATACTCAGGTGTCAGTTGTCCCAACGCCTGGGTTTGTCCTACTATGGTTCCTTTGAGCTCGGTCCTGTTGCCAAGTTCCCACCATGAGTTTATTTAATCTGCTAGCGTCTATTGTTCTCTTGCTTTTGGTTTACGACCCGCCTGTAACTCCCTTTTTTCCCTTCTATCGTGGTTTGTCAGTGCATGAAAGGTTGAGCTTTATTGCCTATTTGTTAAGCTCCTTTGTCGTAGGGTTTGGAGTTTCATTTTCATGCCTTGCTTGTTGGTGACAGCTCCATTAATAAACTGTTTATTATCTTTGACAGGTAGATATTTAGTTCTTGTAAATCGAAAGGAATTACCCATCTTAAAGTTCGTATTTACAATAGGTTTTTATTTAGAAAAAGAAATACAAACTAACGCACCGGGTTATGCACTTGCAGAACTGGTGATTAGTCTTAATGAATAGTGAAGGTGATTCTGCTAGCTCTCTTCGTGGCTCTTAGCTCCGAAATGAGTAAGCCCTGGTTTTCAATGAACGGGTTCTTCCCTTACTTGTAACAGGGTAGTCGATTGGGGCAACTTCAGAGCTTGGAAACCAGCTTCGCCATTGTCTAAGCAAAGTTCTTTTATAAGTTAATGTTGGTTCTTATACTGTTTATAAATCCTCGCTTTGTCGATGGGTAACCCTCGCCGTGAGTTGGGTTTTGTACTTGTTTTTTTATGTTTAGCCTTCTGGCTCATTAATGTAATGCAAAGTATTTTAAGACTGTTTGCCTTTGAGCTTAGACTTGTCTTCAAGAGTGTACTGTTTGGTTACTTTGTGTGAATTGGGTTCTACCTTATTCGACTGTGAAATAAATAAATTTACCATTTATTGTGTTTTGTGATATAATGTAGTTATTTACCTTAAGTTGTGACTGTAACTGTCTCGTAGAGTAATTTGTATTGAATATTTGTTTACTCAGAAATATGAACTAGGGTTTTTTCTGTAGGTAACCTTTGTATAAATAAATCTTTCAATTATTTATAAAAAGGTCTTATTACTTTGTTAATTTCGTTTTAATCTATTTTCAGATGTGTTGTACAAATATTCCAGTTATGATATTACAATTGTCCTTTACTTTGTCCTTCAAGGACTGTAACAATTTATAATAGTTTAGTTGATTATTATTAAATAATCCTAGTAATTGGATTATCACTTACCTGGTTGTCCTTTGCAAATATATTATTTGTTCTTAGGGTTTTTGACTCTGTAGTTTTCTTTTACAAGTATATCCTGTTTGTAAAATTTTAAAGAAACAGTTTGTTTTATAAATATACTTTTATGTATATGTTGGTTATTATCGTATTCCTGTTGTTTATCTACTGAAATGATAAAAGAGTGTGATAGAAGAACTTAGATATTTAAATAAGTTTCTTCTTAATACCATAATTACTTTTCATATTACTTCCTTAGTTCATAGTAACTGTTAGTCTTAGATTATTATGGTTAATAAATAAACTATATACTTATTAGTTTATACCTTTGTTGAACTGAATGTCACACAAGTAATTTAGCTATATTTCTTCTACTACATAAGCAACACGTTAATAAAAAAATAAAAAGAAAATATATATAAAGCATAACACAGTTTACCCTCCCGCATGTTTTAAATTCAATAAGAAGAATATTGTACTGTGTGTAAGCATAACCTATTTTCTATTAGGGTATTTTATTAATACAATGATCCTTCTACATGTGCTGAGTTATTACTCTTTCTTTTCCAGTATACTTACATAAATAAGCCAGTTAAACAATAAACCTAGATAAACGGGTTATTGTTCTTTTCTGATAATAATTTACATACAGAAAAAAAATACTCTGATATTATGAAATGCATAATACATCTATTCATTTCAGACTCCTATCATATCCTTCATCTATTTTAAATACTCTTTCTGTGCTGGAGTACGGTCTGGTCCTTCCAGACGTGGAAAAACATAAATTAGAATTATTTTCATTTATTCAGATTCATTCCTTCACTAATCCAAAAGATTACTAACTCTTAACTTTTACAACTAAATACTTTACATTCATTTAGCAGTCAGATCCATATTTAACTATCTAACATAGTAAAACAAAAATATTGTAGAACCTAATTAAGATGCACAACAACGGTGTTAGGAGGTCGTTCCTCCCTACCAACTCCTGGAGAGCACTCAAACAATGCTACCTCAGGACCCCCGAGCCCGTTCTTGGTCTCCTTGGCTGAGAACTGGTGGAGCAAGCAAACAACAAACAAGTCCAATGACTCAATAATGATTCTGCACTCAGTAGTAAGATCTTTCAGCTAAAAAGCTGCACTATATCACTCAGCAGTTAACCCCTCAAACTCTTTCCATAAATTCCCTTTCCATTGAATTTCTGTGAAGTTCATTCACTTGAATGATCACTTCTCCAGAATGAGCAGCCTCAACTCTCTTCAATGGGCATTTTTATAAAGGTTTCCTAGGTCTTTTGGGTCAGTTGTCATTAATTGAACCACCTGCTCTAATCCCACTTTCTTGGGGGATCATGACCCCAAATGTAAGGAGGTTGCCACTTGCAACAGTTGGACGAGGTTTGAGGATGCTGCCACTTGTTTGTTTTCTCTCCACCCAGTCTCCTTCACCAACTTGACGAGTAAACACTCTTTTAACAATCTCCTAAGTTGTTGTCTCCACTTTTATTTATTTATAATTAAAATATTCAGAATTACATTCAATATCCTTGACTCTGCTCAGTCATCAATTACAACTTAGCATAAAATTTAACATATTGTCTTTAAATAAAATCAGATAAGATAATTTTTTTTTTTTGTGAAATTGGGGCATGTGACATACACACCCCCTTAGAACATAACATCGTCCTCGATGTTATTTATTCTTCATCCTCAAAATTCCCCTGGAACAAAATTGGATATGCATCTCGCATATTACTTTCTAATTCCTAGGTAGCTTCCTCTGGACTAAGGTGCTTCCATTGCACCTTCACCTATCCAATGGTGTGGTTCCGAAGTGTGATCTCCCTCTGCCCAAGGATACAGTCCGGTTCCACCAGAAAATCTCCTTCTTGTTCCACTTGTACATCATTCCAGTTAACAACATGAGTAGCATCATGAACACATTTCTTTAATACAGAAATGTGAAAAGCATTATGTACTTTTAAATTGGGTGGTAATGCTGATTGATAAGCTACTTGTCCAATCGTGGACAAAATTTCAAATGGACCACAGTAATGAGGTTCTAATTTTTCACAACTCCCCAATCTCAGAGAGCTCTTTTTGGGCCTTACCTTGATGAACACATGTTCACCTACTTGAAATTCCTTTGGAATTCTTTGTAAGTCTGCTTGACTTTTTTGCCAATCCTGTGCAACTTTCAGATTACCTTGCACATTTTTTACAATTTCTTCCATTTCCTTTAATAGTTCAGGACCTAATACCAATCTATCCACTGGATTACTCCAAGAGATAGGAGTATTACATTTCCTTCCATATAAAATATCGAAAGGGCTAAATCTGGCTGATGTTTGATAATTATTATAATAAGCAAATTCTACAAGATGCAAATAATCCTCCCATTTACCTGGCTGGTCTTTCACATACATTCTTAATATATCTTCCAGTACCTGGTTTACTCTTTCAGTTTGTCCATCTGTTTGTGGATGGAAAGAAGTACTAAAATTTGAGGTAGTGTTTAATCCTTTAAACAGAGACTTCCAAAAGTTTCCTGTAAATTTAGGATCTCTATCTGAGATTATAACTTTCGGTATTCCATGCAATCGGAAAATTTGTTTTAGAAAGATATCATCTATGTTTGCAGCTTTATATGTAGTTTTAACAGGTATAAAGTGAGATGCTTTGCTTTGCATTCAAACAGTACCCTTTACTTAAGCTTTATGTTGGATTTTCTTTAGTTTTAGCTTGTAAATTTTGGTAAATTACATCTTGTTCTAGTCCTGCTTTAAGCTGTTCATCCAAATCCGTAGTATAAGTGCTGATAACTGCTGCAAAATTCAGCCTTGCATTCCTACTTAATGCATCAACAACTTTATTTTCTTTACCTTTAATGTGCTGAATTTTGAAATCATACTCACTTAAGAAAGCTAACCACCTAGCTTGTCTGGCATTTAGATTAGGCTGATCTAACAGAGCATGTATAATAGCTACTAATTCCAGATCATAAGTTGCATAATTATTTTCATGAATTTTTAATTTTCTAGACTCATAGGCAATAACATACCCTTATTGAGCCAAAACACCACCCAAGCCATCATTGCAAGCGTCAGTGCACACTACAAATTCTTTATTAGGATCAACTATTCTTAAAATAGGTGCACTAGTTAATAAAATTTTTGAATTTTTAAAGCTTTCCTCACATTTCTGGTTCCAATTAAACTTCTTTCATTTCTTCTGCAAAGAAGTTATCGGATTTGTGATCCTCGAAAAACCTTCAACGAACCTTCGATAATACCCGGTAATGCCCATGAAAGATCGAACATCTGTTACATCCTTAGGGATCGGCCAATCTTCGATTGCCTTTATCTTTTCGAAATCTACTAAAATCCCTTCCTTGTTCACCACATGACCTAAGTACTGAATCTTATCCTTGAAGAAATCACATTTACTAAACTTTGTGAAGAGTTGATGATCTCGTAACTCTTGCAAAACAACTTTTAAATGTTCTTTGTGTTCTTCTTCAGTTTTTGAGTAGATTAAAATGTCGTCGATAAACATGACTACAAACGTATCTAGATAGTTATGTAAAATGTTGTTCATTAAACACATGAAAATAGCTGGGGCATTAGTAAGCTCGAATGGCATGATGACAAACTCATAATGGCCATATCTAGTTCTAAAAGATGTCTTCATCTTTAATTCTAACTTGATGATATCCAGACCTTAAATCTATTTTCGAAAACACCGTGGCTCCATGTAGTTGATCAAACAGATCATCTATGCAGGGCAACGGGTATTGATTTTTAATGGTCATCTTATTCAACGGACGGTAATCTATGCAAAGTCGCATGGTTCCGTCCTTTTTCTTAACGAAGATGACAGGTGCCCCCAGGGAGACACACTAGGTCGAATATACTTTTTATCAATTAGTTCTTTTAATTGAGACTTTAATTCATTAAGTTCAAGTATTTTCATTTGATAAGGGGCCTTTGATCTAGGTACTGCACTAGGTACCAACTCAATGGTGAAATCTAATTCCCTTTTCGGAGGTAGTCCCAGAATTTCTTCAGGGAATACATCAACATTGTCTCTTAAGACTGGTATGTCTTCCAATTTTAACTTATCTATCTTAATTAGACTCTCCTCATCAGTTGTTGTTACTGCATAAGCTTTACATCCATTCTTAACAGCTCTCTTAAGCTGTAGAGCAGAAATCTGCCTTATGGTGGTTTTTCTTGGGATTCCTTTTACACTTACAGGTTTTCCATCACTGTTTAAACAAGGTTTTATCATAACAATTTAAAATTACCCTATGTTGTCCTAACCAATCCATATCAATTAGTAAATCATAAGAACCAAGAGGAAATACATTAAGCTTCGCAACAGTTTTTAAATCATCCATAACTACTACACATTCTTTTACAAAACAAGTTACCTTTATTTTAGCACCAGTGGCTAACTGAACCAACCAAGAATTTTCAATTTTTTAAACAAGTAACTTACATTTTTCTACCATTTTAGGTGCAATATAACTGAGACTAGCTCCTGGATCAATCAAAATAGTTAAAGGGGTTTGATTTATCATACCTTCTACTTCCACCATGGAAGTTTGATATTATGCTTGTCAATTCTCCAAAGCTACGTTGATTCTGGGCATCGTCCTTGCTAATTCTCCAACAGTCATCTCCTCCTGTATGGTATGAATATTACTGACAGTCTTTTTCCGATTAGGATAGACTGAAGCATAGTGTGGGCCATTACACTCCCAGCACTTTATAGGTTCTTTGCACTCAAAGTTCTTGGTATATCTACCATGGTTATTAGCAATTTATTTACCCTTAGAATTATTCTGATTGTTTGGAGAATTATTCTTATTTCCTTGGAAGTTCTTATTATTAGGATAATTTCTAGCCTTATTGTTCTTAGAATTTCTGTTGGGCACAAAATCCTTCTTCTTTTGTTCATACTGGTTGTTATTTTTCTTGGCCTTCCAGTTGGCCATGCTTTCCTTATTTCGATTCTGTTCAAACAAGAAGTTAGCTTTCCTCATAGCTTCTTCCAAGGTCTTTGGATTGTCATATTCAATTTTGTCCTTAATATGATAAGGCAGACAGCTGAGGAATCGTTGTACCTTTGGTTTCTCATCTACAAGACATAGCACATACCTAAGTAGGCTTAAAAATTTGCTTTTCATATCTTTCATTGTCATTGATCCCAATTTAAGCTCATAAAATTCTTTTTCTCTCTCTTCATAGTATTACTCAAACATAAATTTCTTTTTAAAGTACCTCTTAAAGGTACTCCAATTCACATTCTTCTCTTTAATTCCTTTAACTCTCTTCAAGTCCTGCCACCAAATGTCAGCCTTTCCTGAGAGGTTATAGATATCCATTCTAGCCTTTTAACTGGTTACAATAGTTATATATTTGGAAGTACTTCTTCATCCCAGATAACCAGGATTCTGCTTCCTCCCCCTTCTCAGTCTCTCCAATGAATGTTGGTGGTTTTATCTTTTTGAATTCCCTAGAAATTTCCTCATAAGGTTTGTATTTCCTCTTTTTAGTGTACTGGTTATCATCACTACTATCACTAGTAGAATGGTAATTTCGTTGTTCACCAAACACCTCTGAAGATGAACTAGTTTCAATTTTAGTATGTTTCATCTTTTTAGATTTACATTGATGACTTGTATCTTCTGATTAAGTTCTTCTACCCCTACCCTCAGTTTGAAACCTTTCTGTTAGGATCCGATTTAGCTCCTCTTGAGCCCTCAGAATCCTTTCATTCTCTCTCTTGCAGATTCCATTTTGGATTTTAGGTCTTTTACAATTTGTAACAGTTCTGAGGAATTGGTAGTTAAATATTCTGGTATAGGATCTTTTGGTAAGTTTTCTAGTTCAGTAAATGGAGATTCCTCCTCTGCATATTCTTCCATCTTTTCCATACCTGTTTGTTAAAATTCAGAACAACTTCTCTGTTGAATAACATTTAAAAGAAAATTACATCAGCATAATAATTCAATTTATTGTTTCATAAAAGCTAGATGGGCTTCATCAAGGCCTAGTGTTTGAACCTTGTGCTCTGATACCACATGTTAAAACCCTAAATTTTCACAAAAATTTAAAATTTTGAGATAACATAAAATGTTGAAACTGCAGCTTACTAACAGCTAAAGGTTAGCAGCAAAAGAAACAGTCAAATCATTTGTATTACCTAGTCTCAAATACGTTAACTAAGGAGTTTCTTTTTTGTAATATAAATAATGTTTACTTGCATATTGTTTTATTTTAGTTTACTAATGAGTCCTATTTATGTCAAGTAGGTGGAATCTATCCTTGAAACCTGGGCTTACTTAGCATTTATGCTAATGCAGAAAGATTACTTGTTCTTACACGTTTACAGGTATGACTGAATGAGTAACATTTTAAGTTTCATAAAGTATCTAGAAATGTTTCTATTTGCAATTATTAAGCTTCGTAAATAAGCAGCTAAATTCCAAGCATCTTTCATGAGGTAAAAATAGTTTGCTTTCTTTAGTTTTTCTTGTAAACGAAGTTCAAATAAAATAGTTTCTTTCTTTATCGTACGTAGTGACAATAAAGGTACGTATTGTGTCTCTAAACTTGTAATCTTAGTAGCATAGATACTGTTGCTTTAAATTGCATACCTTAAAACGTTATATTGATTGTACTATTGGTTATTATACAATATCATATTATTTACTTGAGTATCAAGTTGATCGATATTTATCTTCTGTGGAGAAACTTACAGCCTGCAAACTTCTTGACATTATAAGTTTGATTAGTGTAAGAGAAACAATGTCTTCTCATATAACAAAATTGTTTACCTTTACTTCATAAGCCTACGTCCATTCATGTGGTTATATTGATTATAGACTTGAGTAGGATTATTCCATTGCAGCTCTTATTATTTCTAGGATGCATTTCTCATATTAAGTTACTGTCTATAACAGCTTTTAAGGTAGGTGTTTTCTATAAAGATCACTCTTCCATCTTATGCTAAGCACTAGTTATCTTTCATAATCATGAAATCATCTTATAAATAAATAGTTTTGGTAAGAGATTTAACAAACCAAAGTTGAGAAACAACTATTGACTTTTAAAGATTAAACCCTATTGAACTATGTAAAAGAATTCAATAAATATTCTTTTACCATACTAGCTCACTTTATAGTTTATTTCCAATCAAATGTTGGTTTTATAAGGATTAGAAACATGCATATACTATTATGTTTATAATCATACAATTCTGTTGTTAGTTCGAAGCTTCTAAACAAGTCTAAAACACTCAATGATCTTGTAAAGAATCCATGGTTCTATCTTTTTACTATGCTATCCAACTTCTATATTTAACACCACTTGAGTTGTGGGTTAAAAGGAGCATAATCTTGCATAGACCATAATGTTTATAAACATAGAGATCTATAGTTGTTCGATGGTTTTACACAATTCAACTTGGACTTTACATAAAACACATGGTTATTATATTTACTAGGATTAACATTGATAAACATGGTTAATCAAAACACTCATGTTGCAATATAGATAATACTATAAAATTTGATGAATTATCTCTACTCCAAAAAAGGTTTGTTTTATATCCCTATGCATATCCAATGATGCTTTACTAGCATAAACAAATATAATAGTTTCTGAAAGTTTTTAAATCAAGGTTTCGGGGTTATAAAATAGTTATATGATTACCAAACCTTCATGAGGTCAACGTCCCGATAATCCTTGTTTTATCCAACATCAAATCAACCTTATCATATATAAATATGTTATATTAACGTTGGAATGAGTTTATACTATAATGCATGCATTGCTTGTTAAAAATCATTGTGGAAATAATTGTAATTATTCGTTCGCAGGTAAAATATTGAAAGTCGACCCACTGCATGATTTGTATTATTGAGGCCACGTGGTATTCTCCTCATCATGTATTGATCGTATATAAAACCAAGCAACCCTAACCATTTGCTTATTCTTCCTCTGTAATTTGGGTTGGCCCTTAGGGCTGCTCTACAAGCTCTCATGGAGAATGTGAGTGATACTCAGGTGTCAGTTGTCCCAACGCCTGGGTTTGTCCTCCTATGGTTCCTTTGAGCTTGATCATGTTGCCAACTTCCGGCCATGAGTTTATTTATTCTGCTAGGGTCTATTGTTCTCTTGGTTTTGGCTTATGGCCCACGTGTAACTCCCTTTTTTCCCTTCTATCGTGGTCTGTCACTGCATGAAAGGTTGAGCTTTACTTGTTGTTTTTTAAGATCCTTCGTCGTAGGTTTTGGATTTTTGTTTTCACACCTTGCTTGTTGGTGACAGCTCCATTACTAAACAGTTTATTATATTTGATAGGTAAATATTTAGTTCGTGTAAATCAAAAGGCATTACCCATCTTAAAGTTTGTATTTACAATAGGTTTTTATTTAGAAAAAGAAATACAAACTAACGCACCGGGTTATGCACTTGCAGGAACCGATGATTACTCTTAGCGAACAGTGAATGTGATGCTGCTAACTCTCTTTATGGCTCTTAGCTTCGAAACAGGTAAGACCTGGTTTTCAATGAACGGGTTCTTCCCTTACTTGTAACAGGGTAGTCGATTGGGGCAACTTCAGAGCTTGGAAACTTGTCCAGCTTCACCATTGTATAAGCAATTTCTTTTATAAGTTAATACTGGTTCTTATATTGTTTATAAATCCTTTCTTTGTCGATGGGTAACCCTGGCTGTGAGTTGGATGTTGTACTTGTTTTGTTATGTTTAGCCTTCTGGCTCGTTAATGTAATGCAAATTATTTTAAGACAGCCTGCGTTTGAGCTTAGACTCATCTTCAGCAGTGTACTATTTGGTGACTCTGTGTGAATTGGGTTCTACCCTATTTGACTGTGAAATAAATAAATTTACCATTTATTGCGTTTTGAGATATAATCTAGTTATTTACCTTAAGTTGTGACTGTAACTCTCTCGTAGAGTAATTTGTATTGAATATTTGTTTGCTCAGAAATATGAGCTAGGGTTTTTCCTGTAGGTAACCCTTGTATAAATAAATCTTTCAATTATTTATAAAAGGGTCTTATTACTTTGTTAATTTTGTTTTAATGTGTGTTCAGATGTGTTGTGCAAATATTCGAGTTATGATATTACAATTGTCCTTTACTTTGTCCTTAAAGGATTGTAACAATTTATAATAGTTTAGTTGATTATTATTAAATAATCCTAGTAATCGGATTATTGCTTACCTCGTTGTTATTTGCAAATATATTATTTGTTCTTAGGGTTTTTGACTTTGTAGTTTTCTTCTACAAGTATATCATGTTTCTAAAATTTTAAAGAAACAGTTCGTTTTATAAATATACTTTTATGTATATGTTGGTTATTATCATATTCCTGTTGTTTATCTACTGAAATGATAAAAGAGTGTGATAGAAGAACTTATATATTTAAATAAGTTTCTTCTTAACCATAATTACTTTTCATATCACTTCCTTAGTTAATAGTAACTGTTAGTCTTAGATTATTATGGTTAATAAATAAACTATATACTTATTAGTTTATACCTTTGTTGAATTGAATGTAAATAAGTAATTTAGCTATATTTCTTCTACTGCATAAGCAACAGGTTAATAAAAAAATACAAAGAAAATATATATAAAGCATAACACAGTTTACCCTCCTGCGTACTGTGTGTAAGCATAACTATTTTCTATTAGGGTATTTTATTAATATAATGATCCTTCTACCTGTGTTGAGTTATTACTCTTTCTTTTCCAGTATACTTACATAAATAAGCTGGTTAAACAATAAACCTAGATAAACAGGTTATTGTTCTTTTCTAATAATAATTTACATACAGAAATAAAATACTCTGATATTATGAAATGCATAATACATCTATTCATTTCAAACTCCTATCATATCCTTCATCTATTTGAAATACTTTGTCTGTGCTGGAGTACGGTCTGGTCCTTCGAGACGTGGAAAAGCACAGATTAGAATTATTTTCATTTTTTCAGATTCATTCATTCATTAATCCAAAAGATTTTTAACTCTTAACATTTACAACTAAATTCTTGACATTCATTTAGCAGTGAAATCCATATTTAACTATCTAGCACAGTAAAACAAAAAGATTGTAGAACCTAATTAAGCTGGACAACAACAGCGTTAGGAGGTTGTTCCTCCCTAACAACTCTTGGAGAGCACTCAAACAATGCTACCTCAGGACCCCCGAGCCTGTTCTTGGTCTCATTGGCTGAGAACTAGTGGAGCAAGCAAAAAACAAGCTAGTCCAATGACTCAGCAATGATTCTGCACTCAACAGTAAGATCCTTCAGCTGAAAAGCTGAACTAGATCACTTAGGAGTTAACCCCTCAAACTCTTTCCATACTAATTCCCTTGTCATTGATTTTCTCTGATGTTCATTCACCTGAATGATCACTTCTCCAGAATGAGTAGCCTCAGCTCTCTTCAATGGGCATTTTTATAAAGATTTCCTAGGTCTGTTGGGTCAGCTGTCATTAATTGAGCCACCTGCTCTGATCCCACTTTCTTGGGGGATCATGACCCCAAATGTAGGGAGGTTGCCACCTGCAACAGTTCGAAGAGGTTTGAGGATGCTGCCACTTGTCTATTTGCTCTCCACCCAATCTCCTTCACCAACTTGACCAGTAAACACTCTTTTAACAGCTCTCCTAAGCTATTGCCTCCACTTTTATTTATTTATAATTAAAATATTCAGAATTACATTCAATATTCTTGACTTTGCTGAGTCATCAATTACAACTTAGTATAAAATTTAACATATTGTCTTTAAATAAAATCAAATAAGATAATTTTTTTTTTTTGCAAAATTGGGGCATGTGACATTTGGGTCAGTCAGAGCAAGTTATTATTGCAGTTTTGGAACAAAATGAAGAAGGCATTGAAAATCCATTTTTGATTTAGGAGGATGTTGAAAACATGGTTGATGAGGTGTAGTTGACACTTCTTCTTGTTCTACTAATGATGAAGATTTGAAGAGTTCTCCTTTGTTCATTTCTTTTGATGATGAAGCCCTTAAGGATGTGGTCCTTCTGCTATTGAAGATGGTCATCTTGGACATGTTGATGTGCATTTCTCCCGTTTTGATAAAGATATGGATAAATAAGGTTGGAAACTTATTGAATAGCCCATATTTGACCTTATTAAAGAGGGTAGTGAAATTTTTGAAGACAACAGAAGGATGATATCTGATAATATCTCTTAGGTCTTGGTTCAAATTAATTTCTTGAGGAGTAAATTATTTTCTTAATGTGTAAATGTGTAAAAAATTTAAGATAAAAAAACCGAATCAAAATAAACATTTCCAAATCACAGTATTTGTGATCAGTTGAAAGGTTAGAAAAGTCAATATTATAAAGTGTACACAATAAATATGATGAAAATGTGATTTTCATCTTCATATATAAACTAATGTATTTTAATTATTTTTTTTAAATTTAATAATTAAATAAAATATTTAATACTAATATATTATATACACATTAGAGGAAATTTGGGGTCTAAAATGGGCCTTATAAGAAAACGTGCCAAAATAAGTTTTTGTGAGTTGGAATTGAAGAACCAATAGAATTTCAATAAAATAAGTCAACCATAATGGTTGAATTGACATATTTGTCATTAAAAAAAACTACTTTTTTTGTTCGTATTTTCGACATATCTCATTGTGTTTTTACTCAAATTTCGATCGGGAGAGCTCGTTGGATGCGGAATTTGATTCCGCATCCAACGAGTACCCACACTGCATGCTTTTGATGGACCCCGCTACCCCAAAAACAAGAAAAACCTGAAAAAACGTGATGATGATGTCATCATCACGTTTTTTCAGGTT
>LPNX010755278.1:1939-12524 GCA_001517045.1 Pseudotsuga menziesii | reverse complement strand
GCCATCCAGAACAAGCCTTGATCCATGACATAGTAGAGCCAAATGAGCTTTGGCATAGAAGGCTTGCACATGTGCATTAAAGAGCACTACCTATTGCAAGCAAAGCTGTTCCAGAATTTCAAGCTATTTGAAGGGAAGAACAAAATCAGAATATGACTTAAAGAAACCAGTTGAAGAATGTGAAGATCCAGAATGCAGAGATCATGCAGTCATAAGAGTCTCTCAAATCAAAGAACAACTTGAAGTGGTAAAATAAAAAGTGAAGAATGCAAAAGTGGTGATGGCCACCTTGAATGGCCTCCCAGGATCGTGGAATTCATTCATGTGAGGAATGTGTGCTAGAAGGAAGTGATTACTTTCAATAGACTCTAGAAAGAGAAATCACAAGAAGAAGAAGCTCAAGAAGAGAAGGTGGGAGCAACTGAAGATCAAGCTCTTTCCATCCAAAGAATATCCCTCAAGCAATGAGGAATATGAATAACTCAACTCTTGAAGAACTTCTTATCCACCTTAGCTTTTGGATAAGAAATGATGCTATTATGAATAAAGAAGACGATGAAGCTGAAGGCTCAAGAAGGAGTCTACCCTCGAAACAAACAAAGATAAGTATTCAATTATCATTTCATTATATTATTTTATTATGCATTTGTTTATATTCAATTATTGTATTATGCATGATAGAATGTTTGCATTAATGACAGAATACTACTAATATGCATGTGATGGGTAAGTAGCTAATGGGGCTATACAAATTCTCCATTGCTACTTATCTAGAATGAAACCTCTTTGCTCACATATTGGATTAGTGCACAATCTCAATGTTGTCCTGGTAGAGATGGAAGGCATCTAGAAAGTTTCAATGAGATATGGATGAATGTTGTATTGGATAAAGTAGTTGCATGATCATATATTTATGCATAAGTGTTTGCCAGTATAAATATTCCTTATGAAATGTTTCTAACCATACAATTGCATTTGACTTGTAGGAAATATCGCATATATAATCGCCTACAAGAAAAGAAGAATGAAGACTTGTTCTGAAGAACAAGTGACGACAGTTCAAAGACAAAGAATAATATGATGAGTGCAGTGACATCATTGATGCAGAACCTTCCAGCCACCAAGAAGAAAGGGAATATCAGTTCAAGAAGAATGATGTCTGGGCGTAGTATCGAGACCTGAAGAGAAGTTCATAGTTGCATCATGCAGTAGATGGAAACATTGTGGGATACAAAGCAAGATTCATAGCATGAGGCTTCTCATGAAGAGAAGGCATAGTCTACAAAGAAACATTTACAGCTAATAGAAGTGAAGTCACATGACATGCATAATCATGTGTGCAAATGAAAGAAGGTTTTGTACGAGTTCAGAAGACACCCATGGGATAACACATACATGATGAGCTTGATGAATATCTTAACCTTTGCCACAAGGTTGATAGAGGATGACAAGCTCACAGATGGGTGGAAGATGAAATTTTGAAGAAGTTCAAGATAGAGGATCTTAGTATGCAGTGATCCTTGATGGATACTACTTGTCACTCCAGTACAGAATGTTTCAGTGCATAGAGTATGGAAGACAAAGGGAGTATGATGCTCCGCTTCAGAGGGAGTGATTGCAGAAGATCCTGAGGTTCGACATGGTACAACAGGATGGGTAGATTATTGATGATTCTAGGCTTTACTGAGAGTAAAGTGGATTTCAACCTTTGCTTCAAGGTTGAAGACAGAAGACCAGTGATGCTCCTGTTATGTGTCGATGTACTATTGTTCTAGGCATGGAGGTGTGGCAGAGTACAGATGGGATCTTCCTTGGACAAGGGAAGTATGCAGTAGAGATCCTGAAGAGATTCAGGATGATGGACTGCATGACCACACCTATGGCATCGAACCTGAAGCTATTGAGTGATGCTTCGTCAGAGTCGGTTGATGCTATGACGTATCATCAGATGATTGGGTCATTGATGTACATGACAAACATGAGACCAGACATTTGCTTTGCTGTGAACACCTTGAGCTTGTACTTGACAGATCCGAGAAGTGTTCACTTGATTACTGCAAAGCATATTCTGAGGTACCTGAAGGGTACAATTGATTATGGGCTCAAGTATGATGCGAATCAGAAGATTAACCTGGAGGGTTATGTTGATTCAGATTGGGCAGGCAGTGCTATTGACAGGAAGAGTACTTCAAGATGTTGCTTCAGTATGGGATTAGGTGTGATCTCTTGGTTTGGCAGGAAGCAATCCTGTGTGGCACTGAGTATAGCTGAAGCAGAGTATGTCGCAGCTTGTTCAGCTAGTTGTGAGGCAGTATGGCTGCGGAAGCTACTATCTGATATATTTGATCTCTAGTTAGATGCTACTTGTGACAACCAGAGTTGCGTGAAGTTGTCAGAGAATCCAGTGTTTCATGACAGGTTGAAGCATATCGAGATCAAGTATCACTATATCAGGGATATGGTGCAGAGAGGAGCAGTGAAGCTCCTGTATGTTGCGATGGAGGAACAGATAGCTGATGTATTGACGAATCCATTGGCTAGGCTGAATTTCGAGTACTTCAGAGAGAGACTTGGTGTTCTCCAGATCGAGGCTTCCTCCTAGAGAAAGTGATGAGACCCATAGCCATTCTAACATGGTGAGAGGATTGGTTCCTTCCATGGTCAGATGTAAGGGCTGAGCCATTCTGTCATGGTGAGAGGATTGGTTCCTTCCATGTCAGATATGAGTGCTGAGATCCATAGCCATTCTGACGAGTAGGTCAGATATAAGGGCTGAACCATTCTGTCATGGTGATAGGGTTTCTCCCTTCCATGACAGATATGAGTGTTGGACATTCTGTCGAGTAGGACAGATATAAGGGCAATCACCATTCTAGGAATGGAGGCAACTGGTCAGTTACCAGGATCACTCAGTGTAGGACCGAGTAGCCATTCTGATGTGATAGAGGGATGTGTTCCCACTTGATTAGATGTAAGGGCTGAACCATTCTGTTCATGGCTAAAGGATTAAGTTCCTTCCATGTCAGATGTGAGTGTTGGCCATTCCAATGAGTAGGTCGGATGTAAGGGCAACTGCCATTCTCTAGGAGAATGGAGGCGCCTGGTCAGTTACCAGGTAGCTCAGTCGAGGAGAACTGGGGGGCATTCTGATATGATTGCTGGGATGTGTTCCCCTCATGATTAGATATAAGTGCAGTGCCATTTCACAGATGGTAGTAGGTGTGTCCTACCATGCTGGTGATTGTAAGTGCTGAGCCTTTCCACAGATGGTAGTAGGCGTGTCCTACCATGCTGGTGGATGTGAGCGCTGTGCCTTTCCACAGATGATAGTAGGTGTGTCCTATCATGCTGGTGGTTGTAAGTGCTGAGCCATTTCACAGATGATAGTAGGTGTGTCCTATCATGCTGGTGAAGGTGAGTGCTGGGCCTTTTCTAATGGGATTGTAGTTTACTACATGATAAGATGTGAGTGCTGGGTGTGCCTTTCTAAAGAGTAGGTCAGATGTAAGTGCTGGGCGAAGACCTACATGAGGGTAGGCCTACAACCAGCATGAAAAAGGGCTAGCTCTGTAGAACTTCCTATGACAAGAAGAATCATGAGATAGCACCAGTGTTGATCCAGATCGAGTGATGATCCAGATCCAGTAATGATGATCCAGCAGTGATGATCCAGATCGAGAGATGATCCAGATCCAGATCCAGATGGAGTGATGATCCAGATCTAGTCCAGTGATGTTGATCCAGATCGAGAGATGATCCAGATCTAGTGATGATGTTCGATGATGATCTAGATCGAGAGATGATCCAGATCCAGCGATGATGATATAGATCGAGAGATGATCCAGATCCAGTGATGATGATCCAGATCGAGAGATGATCCAGATCCAGTGATGATGATCCAGATCGAGAGATGATCCAGATCCGAAGATGACTTGAAGACAAAGATGACTTGAAGACGAAGATGAATTGAAGATGAGATGATCCAGCTGATACAGAGAAGAAGACCAGTGCTGAAAATTGTGTCGAAAGAATACCTTCCTAGTTAAGAGGGAGTGTTGATGTATATGTAACTTCAGAATGTATTCTTCTATGTATCTTATGTATTGTAACCCGATGTTTATTCCGGGATGTTTCTATTATGTATTTGAGTCATGTGGTCATGCCCCGATGTTCCGATCGGGAGGGTTAATAATGTATTCAAGTCATATCAAGTCATTAGGTAAGTCCCAATAGGTTCAGGGCACTTGAGTTATTATACACTAATTAAGGTGTAGGCTCGAGTAAGTAATTGTTAGTTGGGATGACATGATTGAGTGCACTTCAAGTCAACGGAAGAATATAAATAGAGAGTGAGAGACTCTCTATTTATCACTTGTGAAACATATCACTTGCTCTCTCAAGTGTGGTGCACTTTTGAAGAAGGAAATTTTGGGCCTAGAGAGAAGACAGAAGACTACTGCTATTTTGGGAGATCTCTTACTGTTTTGGTGTTGATTCTATCTTAGAGGAAGTTGCGGGGTTTTCTCCTTTATGGTTTCCCCGAGAAAAACTCTCTGTGTCTCTTGTCTCTTATGATGTGCTTATGTTTTATTGCTGTGTTTGTTATTCTCTCAGTGAAAAGATCCTAAGATCATAATGCTAGCTTAATGCGATGAAAAAATAACACATTGTTCTTATTGAAATATTTAACAACAGCTATATTTGAGCCTCCGACCTCCTTTCGGATGTCAAAATCTGTTAATACTTTCTGCCCCTAAACATCAAGGTACATAATATTTACAATATTTAGTTACGATAATATAACATCATATAGCCAGGAACATTAACAAATAAAAAATATACATTTTCATTTTAGGAATGGTATGTTAATACATTTGCTACATGCAAAAGATCATAAATAATGTAAAGTGGACGTAAATAAAAATATTTTATTCTTTATCTGGGAGAGAATAAACAATAACACTTAAATATCAATCATACCTGAACATAAACATCAAAAATGTGTTTTCCAACACTCTTCCAGCTATTTGTATTTTCAAACTGTATCTCTGCAAACTATAGTTTAACTGTATAAATTCCATTCTCAAGCCCTAAACCATAGTATTGAAGAGAGCTGGGAGATAAGCATGCTATCTGGTACAGTTCAGAGTCTAATGTATCTGTAAATTGAGACGGATTGATTGCTACATAAGTTGGATTGGAAGAGCCCATAAAACGTCTAGTATAGCTGACACCCCACTTCTGTGTATTGCTTACATAAAATGAGGTAGCATTGAGTATTTCGTTCTCCTACTCATAAACAACTCGTGTAGCATAAATCATTTGTGCACCTCCACAATTTATAGCAAAGCCAGAATCTAAAATGTGACGACTCAAAATGTGAGTTTTGTTGTTTTTCAAATAACAACACTGAAATGTGCAGCAATATGTCAAGAAGTTGATCTCCAAAATATAGATTCGAGTACTTGATAAAAATGCAATTAGGTCACTTTTAGCTCTGCATATACATTTTAAATTCAAACATATACATATGTGGATCACTCAGATAGTAAAAACTAACTAAAGAAAAGTTTTCACCAAACATTATTGAGCTTGAGCTTAAGCACCTCCCCATGGTTTTTTTACGGATTACCTTATTACTTTTACAAAAAGTTTTGTCCATATTTTAAACTTACCCAAACTTTAAGGTCTTAAAAGTTTTGTCCAGATTTTAAAGTTCAACTCATAGAGTTGACAAATCAAAACATAAGAATTTTCTGGAATCACCTCATGTCCTCAATATCTATCTACTGAATCATTATAAGAAAGACATAATGACTTCTGCTACTTGCATTGAGCTGAATTTTCTCTTTCACTGATTGTAGATCCTTGTTTTCACCTTTTAGATGGGTTCGAAATGGCACCAACTTCTAGCTCTTGAGGTGCAGGATCCTGAAAAAAAAAAAAATTTTCTTCTTCTGATTTGAAATGGAATATGGTTGAAGGTAACTATGTTGCATGGATCAAATCAGACAGAGTTAAAGAGCTAGTTACTGGGGAGTGCAAAAACCCATTGTATCCAACAAGCTTTCAAAAAAGTTACAGTAGTAAAACAGAAAAAGAAAAAGAAAATGATGGAAATCAAATGTGTAGAATTGAAAGTACCTTAGAATATACAATGTGAGTTTTTCTTTGTTGTTCTCGGTTCTTGGAAATTGGTTGAGATAAAAGCATTAGTTGCAGCAAGAACAATTGAGGCTTTAATCTATTGTGAATTCTGAAGTGTTAATATCTTGTTGTTGCTTGTAGCTTTTGGTGTACATATGGGCTAGATGACCATTGAGAGATTGACAAACTACCTATTGATATATCGAAAGTGCCTACACATGGTAAGGGGAGTCGTCCAGGTCGTAAGCATCTAAGATGTGGTTGTCTTTGTCATTTTAGCATCCACATACTCAAGAAGGCCCCAGAACGCTGCCTAATCACTTATAGTGAGATGAATCATATAGACAATTAGGGTAAACCTTGCCATGGACAAGAGGTTGTTGATTTTGTAGGCACAAGGGCATACCATGCACCTCATATTAGCAAAGAACTATGTCAATGGGTAGAAATATGTTTGCTTTTGGGGATGTCTGCTAAATGTGTACATCAAAAACATCATGAGTTAGTGCATGACAAAGTATCCTCTTTTGAAATAGAGTTTGATCGAAATGATTTTCTTTCACGTGATGACATTGGGAATATAGAGAGAAAATTGAAACATGCCCAATATATGTTTGACAAGAATGATGCCCAAAGTGTGCATATATGGCAAGCTGCAAACCCTGATAAAGTGTTCTACTACTCTGAGTTTGACAAAACCGTAGAAGATGAGAGTCACACACCATTCATTGTAGGCATCCAACTACCATTATAGCTGGAATGGATGAGGAAATATGGCCATGATAGTATATTAGCAATGGACTCTGCATTTGGAACAAATCGTTTTAAGGTATGTTTATATATCATGTATGTACTTTTTCTTCTGTCATTTGTTATTTATAATATGATTCAATAATGTAGTGATGTCAGATTTATTTGTGTGTAGATCCAACTTTATACATTGTTGGCATTTGATTCCCAACATAATGGTGTTCCTGTGGCATGGGTCATCATGTCAAGATCTATGACCTCGGATATTTCCAAATGGATGGAAACACTACTTCTTAAAGTACGCATGGGTATGTTGGAATGGAAATTGAATGCATTCATGGTAGACGATGCAGCAGCGGAGATTGGTGCAATTAGGTACATATAGCTAGTAGGGTGATTTTTTCCCCTTTTCTCGAAATAAAATGTTTTGCACAATATTAAAGACACATTATACAAATAGGAATATATTTTTAACACCGTGTAACATATTTATCCAATAGGGCGACATTTCAATGTGAAGTCTACTTATGCAATTGGCATGTCAGAAGGGCATGGTTAAAAAATCTTGTCATGAAAGTTAAGGATGACACCACAAGGTGTTTGATGCTTGAGCATTTAGGAGACATTATGCACAACCACAAAAATGCAGATTCTGCTCTTGAGGAGGCCAATAGGTTTCTGAATGAATTCAAACAAGAAAATGCCTTTGTTGAGTACTTTCGAGCACGATGGTTGGACATAATAGGTTTGGGTTCATACTATAATATCTAGAGATTTTTCTTTAATGAATAGTCTATGGATAATCCTCAAATGCTATGCAATATTTTGTATAGTTTTATATTTCACATATTTTTAGATTTCAAATTTCATGTTTTCACAATAAATTCAAATTTTTCTAGCTATTTCTGTCACTCTTATCCTATGTATTTAGCCTACTAGCATGTTCTATATTTATTAGCTTATGTTCTTTGATGTTTATCAGGAATGTGGGAAAAATGTTGCCGTACTTTAAAGCATGCTAGACAAGAAACAAATGGGGCTATCGAGTCATACCATTCACACTTACAAAAATTATTTTTAAGGTCAATACGATCAGCTTCACATCGGCGAGTAGATTGGTTGGTGCATCAATCGATAACAGTGGTCCACATTTTTTATTGGTGGCGTGAATGCGGAAAGGAAAATGTTTCCACAGAAATTTAGAGTGGAGAAAATAGAAGCCCAGTCCTGGCTAAGAGCACAATCAATTCCAGATGATAACGTTACACTCCACCAGATGATAACGTTACACTCCTGGCATGGGTGCAAATCCAACATGATGAGATGAAAAGATATATGGTATGGCAATCAGGTCCAAACATTGCTATGTGCGATTGCAACTGGGAAAAAAATGGATATTTGTGCAAACATGTCATTAAGGTTACCATGACTAGGGACAAAAAGATGTTTGAACAAGAAGAGCTAGAAATAAGAATTGATGAAACAACTTCATATCAGGTTATTTGAGTATTTCATAATGCATATTTAGATCATTAGCAATGTTTTATATCTTAAATAGTAATTGTTGTAGCCTAATATGTTGCAATGTTTTGTTACCAGATCGTTGAAAATGATGGTTTTGGAATTGCAAATGACTTGGATATTCCTGTCATGGTAGTCATTTCATAACTTGGTTCATTTTATAGTTTTCTATTACTCTTTTACTGTTGTTATGAAATTTTATTTATTTGTTTTCAGTAAATAATAATGTTAATGGTTCAATGGCTACTTCTAACAATGTAAATCGAAGTCATGGTCAAGGAAGCGTATCGCAACGTATTCGAGACATTTTTGAGTCGATTATGCAGTTTCCTAGTGAAGAATCACATCTCCGCTTCCTAGAGAAACACATGGAAGATGTTGCCAATGAGTTCAAAGCAACATTGGTATCAAGCAGTTTAGGGTTGGACCATCCTATTGCTCCATATTTCCGACAAATGGAAGATGGATTTGGGCATACCCTACAACGTCAAAAAGATTTCTTGGAAATGATGGTCACTTGTAAGTGCTCTTACACATCATCTAGTTCTGCATACTTTCTTCCTCCAACACATGGGACTAAAAGGAGAGAAACATTTGATGATGTTCTCGATAGAGCTACCAAAAGAGACAATGAAAGAAATCCAAATAAGTGAAGGCGAGAATTACAAATATTAAAATTTGGTTATTCTGAAATGTTTAAGCTTGCAACACGCATGATTTAGAACTCCATCACTATGCAAATAATTTAATGCTTGTATGGTTTGTAATTCTAGATAAAATGAAAAAAAGTTATGCTCATTTCCATATTTCCTTGCATCTTTTTTAGGTGGCTTTGAAGCTTGGATATCATAGCATGAAGAGCATTGGCATGACTAAAGCATGGGCATTAAATTCATCTAGACTTTCAATACACTAGTACAAGTGATCAATTTTGCCACGGAAAAACGTGGCAATATCCACGGAAAAGCGTGGATATTGCCACGGAAAAGCATTTTTTTTCCCGTGGCAGCCATTTCGTCGCAATAGCGACGACCCCTAATTTGCGTCGCTCTTGCGACGACCCCTTCCCGTCGCTATAGCCACGTTCTGTACAAGGTTTTTAAAAAATTGGAAGTAATTTACCCACGCCGTTCCGTCGCTGTATCGACGCAATGCCGTCGCTGTATCGACGCAATGCCGTCGCTATATCCACGCTGTTCCGTCGCTCTATCCACGGCCTGTCGTCGCCTGTCGTCGCTATATCCACGCCTCATACTTGTATCCGTCGCTGTATCGACGGGTTTTGAAATTTAAAAAAAAAAAATTACCTGGATTATCTTCAATACACCTACAACATGCAAACGAAACCTGAAATGTTACCTGTATCTTTGTTTTTCTAGACCTTAAGCTTTGGCTCAATTAAATTATTATGAACTGAATTTACATTGAAGAGATATGTATCACAAGGAAACATAGACTGAACATGTGACTAGTTATCCCAAAGGAATACGAAATCAACAAAATCATTTTTACCTGTACAGTCTTGCCAAGACCCATTTCATCTGCAATAATTCCGTTTAATTTGTTGTTATACAAGGAAAGCATCCATTGAAACCCAACCTGCAATCATAATCAACTTAACATCATGAAATCCAAAACAATCAAGAGTTTCAAAAAGGTGCAAAATCATAACTACAATGAAACGTACTTAAACTAGTACTAAAGCTCAATCTGCACTTGAAATTAAATGGGCATCAAGTGATTTCATCAATCAGATGACGCAAAAATATAATGATATAATCTAGTATGTTATATGAGATTCAATTTAAGTAATCTAAGAAAAGAAGCACCTACAAGCTGATAATCTCTCAAAGTTCCAGCCCGCAGCATGGATGGTTGTCGAATGATCTTTTCATTTACAGCATGTGCCAAGTTATAATACCTAAATGTAACAAAACAAATATGTAAGGCCTCAACTTTCAGAAACATTAAAGAAAAATTGCAGAAACTTTCAAATAACCCTTCAGCTAAAATTGTCAACTATAACAGTGACATAGACTCACTTGTTTACTGACATATTGTTCCTAGAAGCACTCATTTCTGAGAACTTATTTCTTGTCACCACCTCCTGTGCTGCACAAGCTACTGCTGCCGCAGCCTCCTCTTCTGACAGACCCTGAAAATCATT
>LPNX010755252.1:149565-214565 GCA_001517045.1 Pseudotsuga menziesii | reverse complement strand
TGACGATGACGATGGTGATGATGATGATGATGATGATGATGATGATGATGATGATGAGGATGAGGATGATGATGATGATGTTCATGATGTTGATGGTGATGATTATGATAAGGATGATGAAGGTGATGATGATGGTGATGATGATGACAATGACGACGATGGTGATAATGTTGTTGTTGATGATGATGATGATGGCAATGATGGCAATGGTGATGATGATGATGATGATGATGGTGATGATGAAGGTGATGATGGTGAAGATGATGATGATGAAGATGGACATGATGAATATGATAATGATGATCATGGCGATGGTGATGGTGATAATGATGGTGATGGTGATGTTGATGATGAGGAAGGTGATGATGATGACAAGGAGGAGGATGATGATGACAATGATGGTGATGACGATGATGTTCATGATGATGATGACGACGATGGTGATGATGATGTTCATGATGTTGATGGTGATGATGATGATGTCATCACTCCTCAACTCAAAAAACACATCGGTAGTGTTTCTTCCATATCTCTTTCGTTTCTCAACCATTTTTAAAAAAAATTATATGGTGCACTAAAGAACACCAACCTCTACATGCTATAAAAAACCCATTTCCAAATAATTACATTAATACATTCAAATGTTGCACCCACAATTGACGTACCATTTTCTAGGTTTGATCTCTTAGATAATTAAAAAAAAAATTAAAATATTATTTTTATTATTGGAAAAATAGTCGTGCACTAGTCCTATATGTTCTCTATACGTATACCGGTTTTCGTAAGTTTATTCCATCATTTAGACACTCAGACGCTGCACCCACAAAAACATATACCTTATAATTTGTCCAAAAAATAAAAAGTGCCCGTTAAAATTTATCTAATTTTAGATAGTTAACAGCATTTTCAATAGAAAAAAATATATATTTGGAAAGGTCATTCAATTTCCTACATTTCTTGTTTTTTACTGATCGCAAGATTCATTGTGTAAGTGTCTCAAAATATCCATGCAAGTTGATGGATGCCTGTTTTTTCAGTTATGTATTGCATCTAACGTGCCAAAAGAGACCCTCAACTTCTTGCACACACCCTTAAGACCCCCGAGCTTGTCCCCTGGTCCACCTGGTAGAAGTACTAGGTGAGAGATGTAATTTAGTAATCCTTTGCAACTATACTGAGTGTTCAGGAGTAAATATGTTCTGCATACAGCAGTATGAACTCAGCTTAGAATAGTTGCACTAGTTCATATCTTCAGCACTTTCTACTCAAAACATACTCCAGCTAGTCCCCTCCATCAAATTTTCTTGTGCACTTCATTCACTCAGAATGTTCACAAGTCAAGAATGAGCAGCCTCAATTGTCTTCAATGGGAAGTTTTATTAGCATGCCTAGGTATTTTGGGTCAGCTTTCACTTGATGAGCCACCTGCTCTTGTTCCACTTTCTTGGGGAACATGACCACAAAAATAGAGAAGTTGCCACCTGCAAAAGCTAGAAGTAGTTTGAGGATGCTGCCAAGTGTCAATCTGCTCCCAACCCAGCCTACTCCACCAAGTGACCAGTAAAACACTCATTTAACAGCTTCCTTAATATTTTGTCTCATCTTTCATTTATTTATTAATAAAATATCCAGCAATTACATTTAATTATCCTTGGCCCCACTTGGTCATTAATTACAAACTTTATAATAAAATATAACATAATGTTTCTTAAAACATAAAAGGTTTTGCAAATTGGGGCATGTGACATACACAGCCCCTTAAATTATAACATCGCACTTGATGTTATTTATTCTTCGTCCTTGGAATTGCCCTAGAACAAAATTGGATATGCATCCCACATATGACTCTCCAATTCCTAGGTGGCTTCTTCTAGACTAAGGTGCTTCCATTGCACCTTCACCTGACCAATTGTGTGATTCCGAAGCAAGATATCCCTCCTTTCAAGGATACAATCTGGTTCCACCAGAAAATATCCTTCGGGTTCCACCTGCACATCATTCCAGTTTATAACATGAGTAGCATCATGTACATATTTATTTAACATAGAAGTATGAAAAACATTATGAACCTTCAAATTTGGTGGTAAATCCAATTGATATGTCACATGTCCTATTTTGGACAGTATCTCAAAAGGTCCGCAATATCGGGGTGCTAACTTAACACAACTTCCTAATCTCAGAGAACTCTTTTTAGGCCTTACCTTAATAAAGACATGTTCACCAACTTGGAAATATTTTTGAGTTCGTTTAAGATCTGCTTGAATTTTCTGTCGTTCTTGCACAATTTTCAAGTTACCTTACACCTGTCTTACAATTAACTCCATCTCTTTTAATAGTTCAGGTCCTAATACTAACCTGTCAACTGGATTACTCCATGAGATGGTGGTATTGCACTTCCTACCATACAAAATTTCAAAGGGACTGTATCTTGTTGAAGCTTGGTAGTGGTTGTTGTAAGCAAACTTTATCAAGTGTAAGTAATCTTCCCATTTACCTGGTTGTTCCTTAACATACATTCTGAGCATGTCTTCCAATACCTGATTCGCTCTTTCATTCGGTCCATCCGTCTGGGGATTGAAAGAGGTATTGAAATTTATAGTATTCAGTCCTTTAAACAAAGACTTCCAGAAATTACGCATAAACTTAGGGTCTCTGTCAGAAATTATTACTTTCAGTATTCCATATAAACAAAAAAATTGTTTCAGGAATATATCAGCAATATTAGAATCCTTGTAAGTATTTTTTACATGTATAAAATGAGCTGCTTTACTAAGTTTATCAACGACTACCATTATCGAGTCATTCAAATTTTGATTTTTAGGTAGTCCTGTAATAAAATAAAGGTTGATTATCTCACACTTCCAGCTAGGGATAGGCAATGGCTGAAGTAACCCGGCTAGATGCTGGTGTTTAGTCTTAACTTGCTGACATTCAAAGCACTTGGAAATGTATTCTACTAGTTCATTCTTCATGTTTTGCCAAAAATAATCCTTCCTTAACATGGTTATAGTTTTTTGATAACCAGGATGTCCTGAGTAAGGATTCTTATGAATTTCATTTAAAATTAGTAACTTAATATTAGGTACATTAGGTATATACAGTCTATATTTATATAGAAATAATCCTTTTTCGCATAGACTATACCCTGTACTTAAACTTTCAATTAAATTTTATGTTACTTTTGCTTGTAATTTCTGATAATTTTCATCCAATCTTACTCCTTCCTTTAGGTATTCTTCTAAATCTATTTTATAGGTTCTCACTGCTGCTACAAAATTTAGTTTTGCATTTCTGCTTAGAGCATCGGCAACCTTATTTTATTTTCCCTTAATATGTTGAATTTCAAAATCATACTCACTAAGGAAAGCTAGCCACCTAGCTTGCCTTGCGTTTAAGTTAGGTTGATCCAACAAATATTTTAATCCTTTATTATTTGTCATTAATATAAACTTTCTTCTGATTAAGTGATGGCGCCACATCTTCAAGGCATGTATGACAGTAGCCAACTCTAAGATGTAGGTCGCATAGTTTTTCTCATGAATCTTAAGCTTCCTAGACTCATATGCAACGACATGTCCTTCCTGAGTTAAAACTCCACCTGGACTGTCATTATATGTGTCAGTACATACTATAAAGTCTTTATTAAGATTAGCAATTATTAAGATTGATGCAATAGTTAATAATGTTTTTAACTCTTTTAAATTATCTTCACACTTTTGAGTCCACTCAAATTTCTTCCCTTTCTTTTGTAAAGAAGTTATGGAATTTGCAATTCTTGAAAACCCTTCGATGAATCTTCGATAATAACTAGTAATTCCCATGAATGACCATACATCAGTTACATCTTTTGGTACTATCCATTCTTCGATTGCTCTTATCCTTTCTGGATCAACAGAGATCCCTTCTTTAGTCACTACATGACCCAAGTACTGTATTTCATCCTTAAACAAATCACATTTACTAAATTTTCCATAAAGCCGATGTTCTCATAATTCTTGTAAAACAATTTTTAAGTGTTCCTCATATTCTTATTAAGCCTAAAAGGCATAACAACAAACTCATAGTGACCATATCAGGTCCTAAAAGTTGTTTTAAAGATGTCTTCATCTTTGATTCGGACATGGTGATAACCAAATCATAAATAAATCTTAGAAAATACAATTTCTCCACGTAGCTGATCAAACAGATCATCTATGTGGGACAAAGGATGTATGTTTTTAATGGTCATTTTATTAAGTTGACGGCAATCTATACATAAACGTAGAGTACCGTCCTTCTTTGTAACGAAAATAACAGGTGCTCCCCAAGGAGACACATTGGGTCTGATATAATTTTTATCAATAAGTTCTTTTAACTATGATTTTAATTCTTTTAATTCCAATATATTTATCTGGTAAGGGGATTTTGAGCTGTACACTACACCAAGTACCAACTCAATAGTGAAGTCTAACTCCTTCTTCGGAGGTAGTCCCGAAATTTCTTCTGGAAATACATCCGAATATCCCCTCAGGATTGGAATATCTTCGAGTTTTAGTTTATCTTTGTTATTAGTATTTTCTCCATTAATTACAGTTACAACAAAGGCTTTACAACCCTTCCGAATAGCTCTCTTTAATTGCAAAGCAGAGATCTGTCTTATAGTTGTTTTCCTAGGGATTCCTCTTACGTTTACTATTTCTCCATCATTATTTACACAAGTAAAATTTTTATCAAAACAGTCTAGAACCACCCTATGATATTCTAACCATTCCATACCAATTAACATATCATAAGAACCTAAAGGTAGTACATTAAGATTAACAGAGGTTTCAAACTGATCCATATTTACAGTATAATCCTCTACAAAACTAGTCACTTTTCTTTTTGCGCCAGTAGCTAGCTGAACTAACCATGAATTTACAAATGTTTCTACTGATAACTTGCATTTTTCTACTAAATCAGGAGAAATATAACTTAATCTAGCCCTTGGATCAATTAAAATAGATATAGGTGTTTGATTCAGCTTACCTTCCACTTCCACCATAGAATTTTGATAATGTGCCTGCCTGTTTTCCAGTGCTGGGTTGATCCTGGGCATTATCCTCGCTAAATCACCAACAGTCATCTCCTCTTGCACCATATGTATGTTGCTGACAGTATTCTTCTAGTTGGGACAAACTGATGCATAATGAGGACCATTACATTCCCAACATTTTACTTTTTCTTTTCATTCATTATTCTTGGTGTAACTACTGTGATTATTAACAGGTTCTTTATTTCTAGGGCCATTTGGATTCAACTGTGAATTACCTTTATTTCCTTGGAAATTTTTATTAGGAAAATTCCGTGTGTTATTATTCCTAAAACTGTGGTTAGGTACAAAACCTTTCTTCTTTTGTTCAAAATTATTAGAACTTTTAGCCTTCCATTTTGACATACTTTCATTTTTGCGATTCTGCTCATAGCAAAAATTCGCCTTCTGCATAGCCTCTTCTAAGGGTTTTGGATTGTCATATTCAATTCTATCTTTTATATGAAAAGGTAAACAACTTAGAAACCATTGTACCTTAGGCTTCTCATCCACAATGTAAGGCACATATTGAAGCAGACTTAATAATTTACTGTTTAATTCTTTCATGTTCATTGTTCCCAATTTCAATTCATAAAATTCTTTAGCTCGCTCTTCATAGTATCGTTCTGACAAGAACTTCTTTCTAAAATATTTCTTAAAGGTACTCCAGTTAATGTTATTTTCCCTAATACATTTTACCCGTTTTAGGTCCTACCACCAAATATCTGTCTTTCCAGTTAGGTTAAAATGGTCATTCTTGCTTTTAGCTTATTAAAGTAACTGTAAATTTGAAAATATTTCTTCATCCCAGACATCCATGATTCAGCCTCTTCTCCTTTCTCAGTTTCACCATTAAAATTTCGTGGTTTTATTTTCTTAAATTCTCCTGAAATTTCTTCATAAGGCTTAAATTTTATTTTTCTTGATGATGATTATCTTCGCTACTATCACTAGTATTCTGATAATTCTTCCTATGTGGATCGCCATAAATCTCAGAGGATGGGCTAGTTTTGCTTTTAGACTGTTTAGGATTTTTTTTTTGTGTTAGTAGGACATATCTTCAGATTCCATTCGTTTATCTTTTTCTTCATTCTGAAATTTTTCCATTAAGATCTGACTCAGCTCCTCTTGAGCTATCAAAATTATTTCATTTTCCTTTTTGACCGTTTCCATCTCAGTTCTTAATTCCTTAACCGTTTGTAATAATTCATAAGAGTTATTAGTTATTTCTTCTTGTATGCATTCTCTTTTAGAATTACTTCATTCAGTAAATGGGGACTCCTCATCTGCATATTCCTCGAGTTTTTCCATACCTGCAGTTTAGCTCAGAAAAAAATTTCGAAAATAACATTTCAAAAAGAAAAATAATAATCAGTATGCATGCATTTTAATTTACTATTTATCTATGCAGGTTGAGCCACATTCAGGCCTAGTGTCTGAACTTGTGCTTTGATACCACATGTAATACTCTGAAAATTCGTAAAAATTTGAAATTTTTCATATAACATAAAATGTTTGTGGTCATCACTACTTAGGAACACTTAACTGCTAACGGTTACTTTAAACAGTTTTAAACTAGAACTGAATCCTTTGTTAATCTCTAGTTCTGCATACTTATTTGTTTGTTTCCATAATTCATTGTTGAGGATTTGATTTAGCAGGTTATGATTTGGGAATCACAAGAATTGAAACATCTGTTAATTACTAGTGCTAAGTTTATTTTACTATTTTTATGAAAGTAGGAAAGAACTTCAGTTGAGATCGAGGCTTACTTAGCTTAAAGCTAACGCAGTGAAGTGATGCTTCTTTTACAGGTCCTTTATAGGTAAGAATTTTTGTTACCAGTTTTCCAGATCGAGATTATTATCTCAACTAGTATGAAATAGAGTGCTAGTAAATTTATTTATTTTATAGCTTTGAGCAATAAAAGAGGTATCGTTGATTTGATTACTTATGTTTTACATAGTTACTAGTAATATAAGTGTTGAGCCACAAAAATACCACATTTTATTTATCTTTCCTATACCATTTACCACCTTATTTCTATCTTATCCTTCCATAAAACCATTAATATTCACCACTTGCATAATAAATATGGGTTTATAAGTACTATTTTCCAAATCATTTATTTTTGAATAAATTGAGTGAATTTGTGGTTAATTATTGAGAAAAATAACATATTTTCATTATACTTTAAAGTTGGATGGTTTTGGTGATGTTTACAGGTATATTTGAATACTTTAACAAGCTCAAAAGTGACCACCTGGCCTCAGATTCGAATTTCATCTTCTAGATGTGAGCTAACTTTAGGGAGAAGATCATGGAAATGTGGAGAGAATATCTCATGCAATATTTGTTGAGAATTTTGAGGGATGAGTTGTAGTTTTGTTGAATATTTTGAGGGATAAGTTGAGAGAATTATGGATCTGTAATTATGATCAGTGATCTTCAATTCATGTATAAATAGGAGGGCTCTCTCCTCATTTTGGTTAGAGGCCTCTCTAGTGGTTTGAAAGTAGAGAATAGTTCAGAGTTAGTCATAGAATAGATGTTGAGTGTTATGTAATGGATATGATGCTTATTGCACCTCCTTTGACTCTCTTATGTTAATATAGATTTCCATCAGTTTCTTTCTTACGAGTTATTAGTATATAATTTCATTTATTTCTTTCTTATGCATTTTCAGTATTGATTTTATGTGAGCTCACAAGCTAATCCCGATTGCTTTATACCAGTTTATTTCATGTCATTTCCTGTTTTTGTAAGTTTAATTCAATTTCAGTCATGTATTTTCAATTTCAGTTATAGATTAAGTTCAGTGACACTCTGTCCCTGCATATATTTTGTTTGTACCTCACAAGTTTACGTTCTCTCTGGGTTGACAATTAAATCCTTGGATATATATGTTATAATTTGTTTAATATTTTCCCCAACATTTTGGCGTCGTTGTCGGGGAGGTGCTAAAAGGGAACAGAGTTTAGATAAGTAGATAGTTCATTTTTATTAGATAGAAAGGGGGAGGGGCAACGGTAAGACGCAAGAACGAATTTACTACATAATTTATGTGGTGTAACAACCAGACACATCCACTTTAGTGGGTCACCCCAAATCCTTGATTGTTTTTTTTGCAAAGTGTTTATTTTTCTACAAAGTATTCTTTCATTTTCTGCAAATGCGAGTTTGTTCTTATGCAAGTTTTCTTTTTCGGTTTTGTAGTACAAAGTTTTGATTGGTTTCATTTTTGGGCACCATTATTTTATACTAACTTGAGTCTAACTTTGTAATTGTTCATTTTTTTGCTTTGTACAAGTTTTTATGCACATTTTTATTTCTATTTTTGCACTTGTTTTGTGCTATTGTTTTTTGTGCTTGTCATGTACTCATTTTTTTTCTAGTACTTGATTTGATTCCAATAAAATAATTCTAGGATGAGCATAAGCCTAGAGAAGCTCACCCAGATCCTAGCAGAAGCAGGGATCTCATCTTCTCAAGAAGAGTAGATCTTAATAGTAGCTAAAATATTTACTACTCCTCCTAAAGTAAAAGAAGAATCAACGTTCGAAGAATTATGCACATCATATCAGGAGCAATTATGTGAGAAGATGATCGAGAAGGATGAAGAAGGTATCTCAAGTGATCAAAATCATGAAGAATATCATGCAAACAAATGCTGCATCGAACAATGTTTTCAAGTAAGTACTAGGTTAGATTGGTTTTGTTTTCACTTTTATTTTATTAATTTTCATTTTCAGTATTTAATTCTCTATATTACAGCGTATTCTGGATTGGATTTAAGAATTAATTTCTTTAAATAATTAAAAATAAAATAAACAAATAAATAAACAAATAAATAAATACATACACTAGTTTGTATTAAGGCTATATTTATCTAAAAGCACCTTTTTAATCTATTCCTATTATTCTTCTAAAACAAAACAGTGTATATATTTTTTAAATGTTAGTTTTAGTTTTTCTGAAAATTTGTAAACATAGACCCATAAATATTAATACATTTTAGAATTTAAATATTAAAATTAAAATATTAAAAGTTAAAACATTAATATATGCTTGTATAAAATAAGAAACTATTTTATATAAACAAAGGTTAATACTTGCATGCCAAGATTGGCTAAAATACTTGCCATCTTCGGCCATCTCTCTCGATCAAACATTATCAACACTTCTAGATAGAGGATGAGAGGCCTGTGTGCACTTCCTTCAATCCAGCTTTACCTGCGATCAAAACAACCCCTTTGTACACCATTAATCATTCCTTCATCTCGATCGCCAGATATTTGGTCCTGATTAAAAACAAATCAGCAATCCTCTCCTTCATTAGCTCCAAAACAAAAAATTTCAGTAAATCCAATTTTCCATAACCAAGTTCAAGGTTACTGCTCCAAGTCGGCAGGAATTAGTTAAAACACTTAGGCAACTACTCTGGCAATCAAGCTAGCAAATTCTCTGCCAAACAAAACTTATTACTATTGACTCACCATCTAGAACATTTACACCAACATTTTGGTGCGCCAATCAATCTGATCTTAGCTTATTTTTCGCCTATGCACATTGCAAACTACCCAAATATGGGGATTAAAGAGGGGAAATGAGCACGGTTCACCAACATTGTAACTATTAGGAAATAATTACAATAGATTCTCTGAAACTAAGCGAGATTCAGTGACAACAACCATTCTTCCAGCATTTATTGTAGGTCGTGGGTGGCTCATGTCTGAAAAATGATGAACGCAGTGAGCGACAGCTAAGGCAACAAACTAACTGAAAATAAGGACAAACCACAAATCTAATAGAATGAGGAAACCCAATATAACCCGGACAGCTTTACCTATATGTTTGTTGTGGAAACAATATTTGGTTTGTTGCATCCCAAGCATGATTATCTGAGATTCCTATTATTGCATGTAACCAAAACGTTTCAATCAACCAATTTTCCATGCGGATTTAGTCCCTGAAGACCAACCACGATAATCTCATAGTTTGACAGCTGACTTATTATAATCAACAATTGAATGATAAATTTAAACAGATCTGGTCTTATCCTCTTGATTCTCGCCGAGATCCGCTGAGGATATTTTTTTTTGAACATGCAGTCGCATAATTAACTTAGATACACTTGGTCGTTAACCAATGACAACTATAATATTGCTCGACCTGGCACTTCCCCTTTTCTATGATAATACCTCGAGCCCTCTACCAGGGATATTATGCGTACCATCGAAGCTAGCTCATTTATGAGCTCAACCAGCTTCAGGGAATGGCTATGGGAAGCAGAGATGCACGACGATATGAGGGAAACTAAGATCATGCCTGGAAACAATAGGTTACCATGCTCACCTAAGATCGATCACCAGTCATCATTCATTCCATCAATTGGTAGATACAGACATAATATCTCTCATTTCTCTTAGCAATAGTTTACTTATGATAGCAATTAACAAGATGCAAACTGATAGTATAATTGCTATTACAGAAGTTGTATACATTACAGACTTATATGACTTACAGACGCATATAAGCAGATCACCTTCGGACTACGAAGGTCGTCACTGCATACAAAATAACCTAGACCAAGCTTCTGGTGTGATGTTATAGCGTGAAAGCCAACTCACAGAGCATACGCTATGGTTTACAGACGCTTACTAAAACTTCAGAGTGTTCTGGTGCAATGTTATAGCTCGAGAGCCAACTTGCAGAGCATACTAGCCTGATTACATACGCTTACAAGACTCAACACTCAGAGGTTCTGATGAGTTCTTATAGCACTTGGCCAAGACTCAGAGCATACTACTCAACTTATACAGACTCTAGACTTAAAATCCGAGCAGACTACTTGCTCAAGTCTTACGACACTTTTGCAGAGTTGCAGAGCGGACTACTTGCTTGATGCAAAGACTTCAGACACTTACAATGAGGCCTCGGGCCTTTATTTATACAAACTTGAACCGGTTTTCCGGTGAGAAAAAACCAACAGATATAGGTCATTCGGTGGATCTGGTAGACTAAACTGGCACTAACAAGTCAATACCGAATCATCCAGGCCGACAAGTGGGGACTACTATTTGTTGTTATCTCGTCCCTTAACTAGCCAGTGGCATTACGGGGACCCAGAATCTTCAATAGTGACAGACTGACTCTGACTACTCGTACAAAGTGGAGCGAGACTGGCCCACGTCAGTTTATTCCCTAACTATTACAATGTGGAGCATTCATCCGGCCCACGACGGATACAATGTCAGCAATACTGGCTGACTCAGCCTTCTAATGATGGTCCACCACTACTTCCAACTAATCCCAACCGTCACGGCCTTGAAAGCAGGCACAGTCGTGATAACCATCCATGTCTAAACCTCCACAGGTACAACCTCGCAGTTCATCACAGTCTGAGTCATAGTAAAATTGCGAGTCTTCCATATATGGGGGCTTTTCATTTATTGCAGGAGGGTTTTAGAGTTGGTCGCCAAAACACCGTTCTACATCGGAGCCATGAAATAATGAATTTGTAGGATAAAGAAATTCAGTTCTGTAATGAAATTCAACTCTAAAATTTAAGGGTGTTTGTCTAGTTATGATTTTAGAGTGTTTTGGATTTCCTTTCTCATCTTTCATTACAAACTTCTGTGTAACATATATTTCATGATCCAATGGCTTGTAGGATCCTCCTTCATGGGCTAGCAGAAATTTGAACCTCTGGTGGTTCTGGTCTGCTACATGCATATCCGCTTCGAGGTGTGCAATGAAGTTTGCACGCCTGTTTGTCCAGTCAGTTCTCAGACAAAATCTATCCAACAGGATTTCTGTCCAACCTGTCCACTTCTTGCATCGTAGAAGTGCAGGGTCTGCGCAGATCACAATCTGACCTTCTTCTCTGTAGAACTGGAGAATGAGGCTATAATGGTACCATGATAATCGGCCTTCTCCTATGTCAACATACCAGACATCCCCAGTCAGTTCTGGATTACAGTCAATCCAGACATCTCAATCCTTTATAAGCTTCTCTCTCGCATTGTGAAAGCTGAGGAAAGCATTCTTTTCCCATTGTTCAAGAATATCCAGTTTCAGAGGTGAAGACTGGATTCTCTGGATCGTGCAAAGCTCAAGAAACCTTTCTGCTTCTTCTCTCGGTGTTTCTTCGAGCATCTTGATTCTGACTGCTTCTGGCAAGACATCTTCCCATGGATATAAATAAACTCCTCCGGCTGGTGTGGGAAGTATTGCTGCAGTAGGTTGGATAGCTGGAGCTTTATTTTTACCTGGTCTGGCACTGGAACTGGAAGCTCCTAAGCTAAACATGTTTAGGTCAGGTGGCTACTTCTTATCTGTTTCTCTAGTCAACATATCAGCCAAATAATTTAGATAGCCAGGTTTATATACAATTTCATAGTCAAAATTACTTAACCACAAGAACCATTTTAGTATCCTGCTATTATTCTCTACCATTAAGCTTTAATTTTTCATTATGCTAGGCATTATTTTAAGGTCTGTTCTAATGGTAAACTTGACAGGTTTCAGGAACAGACGGAAGTGCATAACTGTCTTCTTGACAGCCAAGATTTCTTTATGGCTGGATGGATAATTCAGTTTAGCTGCTTTAAAGGAACCTGATCCGTAGCCACAAATGTGTTCTCTACCAAGAATAGCTTCTAATAGGACTCCTCCCCATGTTTGTGAGGAAGAATCTGTCTTGATGATTAAGCTACCATTTCCGGTTGGCAGGGACAAAGGTGGGAGCTCTATGACTTTATTTTTAATTGTCTGAACTGCTTCAGACATAGCTGCTGACCATCTTGGCGGATGCTTTTTCAATCTTTGCTGCAGGATAAATATATCAGCGGCCTGACCCTTATAAAAAGGTCTTATGTAATTCAGAGATCCTAGAAATCTCTGCAACTACGTCTTATCAACAATCTCTTTAGGAAAATGATTGAAACATTTTAATACATGATCTTGGAGTATAACTTGACCTTTGACAATTCTGAATCCAAGAAATTCAATTTCAGTTTTTCCTATCTCCATTTTCGGCTTGGATAAGACTAAACCATGTTTAAAGACCAAATCATAAAATTGCTGCAAATGCTTATAATGTTCCTGTAAGGTCTTTGAACAAATAAGAATATCATCAATAAAAACCAAGATCCAACTAAATTCACGGAATATATCCTCCATCCTTTTCTGGAATTCAGAGGGAGCATTATTGATGCCAAAAGGCAGCACTGTCCACTGATACTGGCCATGAGGGACGACGAATGCTGTCTTAAACCGATCTTTAGGTGTGATACCTATCTGATAAAATCCTGACTTTAAGTCAAACTTACTAAAGATCGTGCAACCTGCAATTCGCTGTAACAGGCTGGCTTTATCTGGAAGAGGGTATCTCACCTTTTGCAATGTTGCATTTAAAGGCTTAAAATTTACAACTAATCTAGATTTACCTCTCTTCTGTTCTGAGTGTTTGTTTACAACAAACGCTCTACATGCCCATGGACTTCTGGATGGTTCGATCAAGCCTTTCTCCAATAAATCATTAACTTCAGAATCGCAGAATTTCCTTTCTGTTGGAGACATTAATGTTGTTGAAGCTTTCATTGGCTTGATAGACTACAATGGGTCATATGGAAGGGATACAAAGTATTTCTCCCTAGTCCAGAAGGCATTCAGACTATCAGAGCAACAATCCTTTTCTAACTTCTCAGAAATTTCTTTTAATAACTTTTCTCCGTGGACTTCTGAGTAAGTTTTACTTCTGTCCATTTTCATTAATTGGGCTCTATTAGGAATATATATAGGCGGTGGCGTAGTTATTGGACATTTAGCAACTGCTTTAAAAGCTAAAGGTAGAGTGACAGTTTTACCATTCAATACAAAGGTAAACTTCATTTTGTGATGATCTACAAGATAAGGACTCACTCTGTGCAAAAATCCAGAACCTAAGATAACATCCTCACTTAGGTTATCCATTCGGTATATAGTCATCTTAGCTTTGGTGCCATTAAAATACACAGGAAATCATTCAGCTTTGTCTTGCAAAGGAACTGGAGTACCATTTATGGAAGTTCCTCCATCTACTGTGGGTTCCCAATAATAGTCGGGTAAGGCTGAACCACGAGCCAAATTAACTTGGCAGCCCGAATCTATCATACAACTAAGTAAATACGGTTTATATTCAGATGGATTAAACTATACAGGAATAAACAACTTTGGTCCAGAGAGTAATGACAAGCTAGGATTAAAAGAGAGAATTGTAGGAGGTGTAGGAGGTTTAGGAGACTCCTCTCTTTCTTCTCTGGTACTTACTATGCTGAGTGCACTTTCATACTACTTACTCAAATCTTCGTCTGAGGACTGATCTCGTTCTGTTTGTACAACTTTGATGGCACTTTTGATATCTTCAATTTCAGCACATAGCTGTCTAAGTTGCTGCTGTTTCTCTTTAAGCTGTAACCTTAGTTTTGCTTCTCTGTCACCTCTAAACTTTTGTCTTTCAGA
The DNA here is from genome assembly GCA_001517045.1 of Pseudotsuga menziesii. Classification (NCBI taxonomy): domain Eukaryota; kingdom Viridiplantae; phylum Streptophyta; class Pinopsida; order Pinales; family Pinaceae; genus Pseudotsuga; species Pseudotsuga menziesii. The sequence continues at coordinate 200,011 of LPNX010755252.1, read as the reverse complement.
ATGTCTAGAAGGATAATTTTGATAGAGGTCTGACGGGCTGTAGGATAGAGAGGTTACATATTCAACCTTTCGCTTACCTTTTGTTTGCTCAAGTTGCCTGAGCAATTCTTTCTTATCTTCTGTGAGGTTTTCTCTCTTTTGATATTCATACGGCTCAATGATAGAAAGCTGGAGATCTATAGCAGCGATTTGCTTTTCTATTTCTTAAGGGTTTGGCATTGTAAACATAATGAAATTAAACATATGTAGAGAAAAATCAAAGTCTGGGATCTCATACCCCCCCAAATTTGGTTTGGACACTGATTCAGATTCAAAGGAAGAGGGCGGAGAAAATTTGTTCATACCAGGCTAAGGTTCGGACTCAGAGTCGCTGTCAGAAATATCTAAATCGTCAGAAGGAAGATACAGGACTTCAATGTCACCAAAGGGTGCTTCTTCAGAATCTGGGCAATCCCACCATCGAGGGTCCAGATTATCACAGAAAGCAGCTAATTTGGGCTTGGATTTCTTCTTCGGACACTTATTCGCCCAATGACCAGGTTTTCCACAGAGGAAACAAGATTTACTATCGGCTTGAAAAGACCGACGTTGAATAAACTTCTTGGGTTTTTTCTATGAAAACTGTCTTCTATTCTTATACTTCGGCTTTCTGGCAAATTGTAAAGGCTTGTCAGGATAATGAAAGTGAGGAGTGCTTGTGTAAAAACCTTTACTTTTCTTTTTGGAATGGCACTTACAGCTAGACTGTAAATGTCCTCGATTGTGTTCACCACAACCCCAATTAGGCATCCTTGCAACGTTCTTGCAAAATGATGGTGTATACATATTTTGATGCCGTTTAAAATATTTCGAAACACGCTTCTCTAAGCAGTGTTCCTGCCAGGTGGCCAATATGTAGTTATGCAGCTGTGCGATGGAGAGATCTCTATAATTGATATTTTTATCTTTTAAAAACTGTTCCACAGCATCTGAGACATGGCCAGGGAAACTACGCAGGTAGTGTTTAAGATATGCTGGATCATTTGCTTTCCCTGATTGAATGATCAACTTCTGCATATAGCAGAAATAAGTTTCGGCTTGAGACAGATTGCATAATCTGGCCGACATAAAGAGTGAAGCTAGATGATCTGCATCATCTTGTTGGTCTTCACCATAAAATTGCTTGCCAAGAGCTTTTAATATTTGTTGATCAGCTTCATTTGAAAGTAATAGCTCATTTCTGCCTTGGGCAGGGAGATGTTCAAACCAATCTGCTGCAAGTCCTGAGAGTCCGGAGACAATCAGACTTCTTAAATACTATCCTGTAAGATTTGGCTCTTTAGTTCTCTGAGCTATAGTCTAGTGGAAGAGAAGGGTAATAGCAACTTTAATCTCTTCGTGATTTTGGCAATTTATATTAAGGACAGGGTGATCAGGCATCTGTGAAATTATGTTACTGATAGAGCTAACTCCAAAATTTGTGGGAAATTTAGGAGCGATAGATGCTGATCTTTCTAGATTATTAGCAGCTGAGGGTTCAGGAAAATCATGAGCTTCATTTTTAATAAATGGCTGGGTAGACATCATTTGTAAACATTTGGGCTCTATGGAAGGTTTACATGAGTGGAAAAACTCAATCCAATCTTTGACTTCTGCTAAGTCCATTTTTGTTCGACCAAAATCATATTCTGGTCTATTGTCTTCTTCTTGTGGTGTGCTAAACATTCCAAAGGAATAGCTTCTTTCTAATTTTGGTTCAGCTGTCTTCTTCTCAAAGCCTTTAGCTGCTAAAGCTAAAGCTATGGGATTGACTATAGGAACTCGTTTCTTGATGTCATTCATTTTAGTTATAATTCCTTCTATGGCCTCCAGTGTTCTTTCTATCTTAGTTCTTGCTTGAGCAACTGCAACTTTGATCTCCTCAGAATCAGATAAAAGATGGTTTAATAATTCCATCTTGGCTTCGAGGAGAGTGACCTTTTCTTTTTCTTCAAGGATACTGCCCTTGATTTGCAGCAGGTCTAAAGCCATGTTATCTAAATTCTGTGTTGTGAGTTTATGCTGCAAATTTCCCCAGTTTGCTAACTTAACTTCATCAGAAGTGGATTCATCTATACCTGAGGATTTATATGGCAAGAATTCTTTCTGTGTACTTCCATCGGAAGCAAACTGCGTGAAAGGAATGTCTGGAAGATTCCTTCCTGGATGGTATGATTTTCGTCCTTGAAGTGTGGCTTCAAAACCATCATTTTGTCTAGGAAGAATATATGATGATGTCGAGAACATGCCTAGACTTGGTCTCTTTTGTTGGTGTTCTATTTTCTAGAGGGTCTTTCTACAGGCTGGACAATTCTAGTTTTGCCCTCTGTGTTCATTTTCATTGAGGCCTGTGAAAGAGACAGTGTCAGGTTGTCTGAGAAGAGGATTTCCTTGTAACTGACTTCTATCATGGGTATGAACAGAAGTGCTGCGAAGAAGAGAGTTTGCAGGGTTGGCTGAAGATTCTGGTTCATTATATCTAAATGAGCTGGTCTGTCTATTGAACTTCAAAGGTCTTGAGATTAAGGCATTTTGAGTGGCTTCTACACTCCTAAGCTCATTGTATTTAACTTCCCAGTTCTAGGGATATTTTATTCATGTCCAGTCAAAGGTGACTGGTTGAGCTTGCTTAGACTTGTCATGTTCCACCACGCTGAGCAGGTGTGAACTTTGATGGACATGAGACCTAAGAGGAGGGATGGTGTCATTCCTAAATCTGATACAGACTAGGCTTTTCAACTGAATAATGCGGGAGCCAGTACGCATGGAAAAACCCTGGGGTAAGATGTAAGCTTTCAAAAGATCGTAGATATGAGGGTCATCTAAGCTTACACTATACTTAGGAAAAATGGTGCCGAAAGCGGGACCATCGTGAAGAGGGGCAGTGAAGCCTCCAATTATGGCATCTGCAAAATTTATTTGACGGGTGTCTATAGTGACACAGAGAGAGGAAACATTTAAATAAGGACGGACAAGGGGTCCAAGGCCTAAGCGAATAGCTCCAAGATGAGCGTACTTATAGCCATGTTTCTTTGCCCAATCAATTTGGTCACTTTTCAATTAAGTTTATATGAACTAGCTCTTTCGAGTCAGTGAACGATATATCAACAGAAGAAGTTCTAATATGCGTGCGGGCAGGATACTCCCATATAGACAATTTATAAACATCCTAGGGTAGGATTTTAGGTAATTGCCAATCAGATGAGGGATTGGTGTTGTCAATATGTATAATGGAAGAGGAATGATCAAAACTTGAACATTCTGCAAACGATGAACGTCTCTCAGATAGAGATACTTCACCACTGTCAGTTTGCTGGCAGTCTAGCAATGTGTGAGAAGGAGCATCCATTGAGGGATCCATGAATAAAAAGTCTTGACTCACTTTGGTCTAACAACAGCGGGATTTATGGCGCCTATCCAAATGGCTAATACCCTTAAAAAAGACCACTTACAAACTTTTAGGATTTATCTCGATTACTCACTAAGTCATTTCCACTTAGCTACGGGGACACCACTTTTAGCTAGATACTTGCACCAACAAGACAAACAATAGTACGAAGATTAAAACCAAATACTTACTTGAATTAAAGTGCTGCAGAAAAGACTGATGCTAGCTCCACCATTCAAAACAACATTTCAATTCAATTAAGGAAATATGCATTAGTAGATTCAGATCCACCAGTAGACTTAGTCACTTAGCTACTAGTAGCATCACCAACATTTTGAGTAAGCTTTCCATTCTGCTAATTACCGAGTGAAGAAGCTTTCCATGCTATTCCTTTTGAAACAACCAACCTACCTGAAAACAACATCATCTTTAATTTACTTTTATTTTCAATTCTGGGATGCGCAGACTTAAAAATGTATGAAGCATGATATGCTACTAGGGTTTGGAAGCATTACTATGCTACTAGGGTTTGGCAGCATTACAGATCCAAATTGATATGCACATGCACATAGAGATCCAAAGATCCTGTGGGGTTTTTACAAGCTGGGCAATCTTATCCTTCCCACACTGCTCCGCATTTCTAAGGCTTTAGTTCGTTTGGTTGAGCTGGTGCAGATGGAAATTCAAGAATAAATGAATCTTACAAATATGGCCTTTTAGCTTGCATGATTCAATGCCCTTATCCTCATAAGCAGTGTCAAGTGATTCTAATATAATAAACATTTTTTTTTTGTTATGTCCCCGACAAGGGGATATATATGAATCGGTCAGGCCGATTATTTCGACTAATTTGTAGCAACTTCAATAAAAACATATAATTTTTCCTATAGTTATATCAAATTTTTTTTGGGAAATTATTTAAATCTTGATTTATCTTACTTCTTATTGGTTTATATAGGTGATGTATGCTTGGGACTTTGTGCTCCAAGACCCGGTGGCAAGCTTGAGTAAGCAACTTCTTGGCAAAAAAGTTATGAGGCTAGTTTCTCGAGAGTTTCTTGGTAGCAAGGTAATTATGGCATATTAACTTGTTACCAGTGCATTACATAAATGAATTGTGATATAGATGAGGCTTATATTTAAAATAATATAATGCCCCTTGTTTCTAACATGCATTACCTCAATTGGCAGCGATGGGCCTCCCAAGGCTGCTCGTAGGCTGTGATATTTTCTAAGAAATCCGCCTTCTGCTGCTTAGGATTTTTGCACACATATTGTCCCGTGGCTCAAGGCAAGGGAGATTTAATGCATCTGCAGTTAAGCTGACCTTCACTATCATGTGTTTTTATTGTGTGTTGAATTTGAAGCTTTCGTCCTGTGCACTTTGTTAATGATATTGTGGTTCATAAATCACATCACATACATTGTGTGTGCTGGATGCTTTAATATCAATGAATACCCATCCCAACCCTATTAACAAAACATGCCTAACGTATTTTCTCTATATAGAAGCAGTGAAGTTTTGCCAGATGGCTATGGAGGCGGTTCTTGCAATCTGGTCTTCACAAGTCTTCACAAGAAAGGGTGAGTAATGTGTCATTTAGTTACCATGTGATTAAATCGTTGATCTCTTACAAAGTGAAGAGGCATTAAATCCCTGAGGAATCGAAACCCACTTCAATATCAATTGGAATTAATGAAGAACGACATTCATAGCTTTTTTATATCTAATATGGTGTGCCTTCACTTAATGGCAACATGGATCTGGTACATCCTGATTATCAAGTTAAGAAGGTACCAATATTGAATGTTTTACCTTTTCCATTTATACAATGATCTGTTTCTTTGATATTGCAAATTCCTTTTCCTTATATCTCTGTATTGCTAGTCTGCGAATGGAAAAGCATCCTGCACTCATCTCATAAGTTATAAACTTATAAACCTAGTGGAGTGGCATTGCGGTTTTTTTAACATTATGGGTTCTATAGATTTGAATGTACTTTTATAGAATTCTCCCAAATGATTGTACAAGTACAAGGAGATGTTCTCAAACATAGTATCGGAAACCATGCATGCTCTACTGCCAGAATGCAAGAAATGTCTTTGCATTCCCCCTGGTCATTACAGAAACAAGTAAATCTGTCCCTGGTACAATAACAGGAAAACAAAGCAAGGCGACCCCAAATTCCCTAGAAGCTCCATGTGGAGCTATTTGAATTTCATCGAAATATAAGTAGTATTTAGGTGGAATATTTGGATTTTTCTCAATAATCTATTTTTGCAGCCATGGCCAATTTGGGTTATAAATCTTCATGATGATGGAATTTTGGTTAATTTGAACTTAGTTATCAAGATTTACGTGTTTTACTTGCAGCGTATTCCCACAAATATATTTTTAACTAGATATTCCCAGCGTATACATATAAGATGCAAATTTTCACTTCAAATCGAGTGTAAACCAATACCCAAGAATCTTGATTGGAAGGTTATAAAGAGGGAAAGATGTAAAAGCAAAAGGCTTATATCATTCTGGCCATGAATTCATGTGTTCAATTAGCTTCAAGCGGTCCAATCACTATGTTGTGAATGTAGCCAAAACTGTAAAACATATAGGAATAGGAAGAAGGAATCTCTCAAAATGCAGGAGTGTATTCTCCCAAAGATTTTCCATATTCAACCATCAATGGTACATCCTCCTTTGTAATCCACGTTATCCTAATGCGATCACTTCCTACCATATAAATATGAGCCTACCATTGTAATCCATACAAATCATTATCAAAATATATATAAACAAAGTAATCTCCAAACATAGATTACTGTATTGAAAATTTGAAATCATACGAAGAATAAAAGATTTTGCACCTGTTCAGGATCCATGGCAGTAGTTGTTGTGGAAAGAGTCGATACGATTGGGCGAGAAGGGGGGCGAACTTAGTCCCTCACCTTTGAGTAAACAACAACAAAAAGCAAATAAAGCAAGATAATTAGGAGACCCATATTTAGCACAGGTTTAAATGAAACCAGAGCCATGATAGCTTCAATTCCTTTATCTATAGCACAGTGCAATGCATGAATTGAAATTGAAATATGTGTATGATTTGTCCCTTCTGCTATTAAATAAAAGCAAAGGCATTAAAATAATAGGTTCCACAAATGTAAAGCGTTTAGTTGTCCACATGTTACAACTATCCCCGATGAGTTCATGCTTCCTGTCCCACTCATCCTAAATCGGATAATACAACAAAGGTATTTTGAAATTATTTTGGGAGTTGTTTGACAAGGTTTTTTTTCCAGTAGTTGGAAATCTGGGACGGTATGAGCTATCTTAAACTCATGAAGATAAAACTATAAGATTAACTCACTCCATCAGATTGACTGATTCTATTCTATCTAAGAATATAAATTTGCAAACTGTAAGAAGATACCCTAAATTTGATTTAGGTGCGTTCCAATTCTAATTACGGGAACTACCAATTCTAATTCTGGGAACTATCTTTTGAGTTACGAAACATCAACACTTATCATTCTTTTGCAAATGAAAAACGTTCCCAAGTTTGAGGTATGCCAAACAGTTGCTTCTTTCTTTCCTGTGTGATGGAAAGAGGAATCGTCTCTTTCACGGGTATCGATGTCAAGGTCATCTGCTTTCATTTCAATATCTCAAGTCAGTGATCGTATGGACTTTCTGATATATAGAAATTTTATTTACATAAAACAATGTTTAAAGTATGCAAATAACACCTTCACATTGCCAAATAACTCGGCACTATTTGACCAGAACCACACGACAAGCAATTCCTCCATCAGGACATAAACTCGCCAGTTCTTCCATCAAACATATATAATAAGTTCATAAGGACCATTGTACGTCAGAGTTTCAAGGTTTAGGGTTTCTCCTATTTGAGATTAGTTTTTCCTATGTTGTAGATATAAGAATCTAATCACATGATAAAAATAACAGACCTGTGTGAAATTCTAAATGTAGTACCCTTAAGCCATAAACTATATGAGATATATTTAGATTATATGAATGTTTTCAAGAAGATGCATATCGGTAAATTATATGATATATAATTATATAAGTGTTTCAAATGATGTAGTGTCCGTAGGAATTTTTGAAATGTTTTGTGAAACTTTAAATGATCCATATTTGGATTATATATATATATATTCTAACTATATTAGCATTTTTTTATTATTTTATATGAATTTATATATTTTTAAATACAATTATAATTTTAAATTAATATATTTTAATTATATTAGCATATTTATTTAATTTGTGGTCTATTATTGTCAATAAGTTAATATACGCATCATTCAAAAATATATGCTTTGCCAAAAAAAGAAAAATACTCTCCTTAGGCTTACAAAAGCATGGAAAATTTCTAACACAAATTCAATAGCTTATCTTTTTGGAAAATCCCTGAAGTAGCTTATTTCCTTTCTCCTATTGTTATGTCATATAGGGGACAATATAGTTTTCATGAAGGTGGTATTATTCATGTCTTGTGTATTTCTAAAGTCACGACTATAGTTTATAATTTTTTATATTAATTTATTAATCATTTTTCTTAAATGGGATTGGTTCGTAATGATGAATGGTTCCCAAGATGTGGCAACGTGATGATATCATCATGCATTTATTAAAAGCATGGCACTACAGAAGCTCATCAATTAATTAAGACCACTTGGGCTAGGTTTCAACCTTAACATTTAGCTAGCTAGCCCTGTAGTGTGCATGTTAAACGGGTCGGGGCCCTTTGTTGGTGGCAGTGTGCTTTCTTGAAGTTTAATTGTCTAAAGAACACAAGTCTAAGAATTATCCATCAATTGTCCTTAACTCTAACCAAATTCCTCTTGGCTACAACTTTATACAAGAAAGCAAGGGACAATGTCGGGGACATTGCCACCACGTGGCTCTTGTTGTTTTAGTGCATGAAGCTCCTCTAATTTACCATTTTCAACTTAAATATATATCACAATGGGCATGCGTCTGGGCATACTGGTTTTGCAACATTAGAACACTCTTAAAACTCTGTATATTTATTTTATTTTTTATGGCAAACCGAATTTGTTATTTTATTTATGGAATCACTACTTTCATTTTCCTATTTGCAACAAGTAGGATTTTCTATAAGATAACACAAAAACAATACTAATAGATTTAAAAGAACAAATAATATAAATATATAAAAACAAAAAAACAAACAACCAAATTAAAATTAATAACATACATAAAAGAAAAAAAACACATAAAAATAAATAAATATATTTATTTAAAATTTAAAAAATTACATAAAAACAATTTAGAAATAATAATAAGTTCTTAATAAAACATAAAAACATCTACATAAGAACGTTCTTTGTTTTAATAGCTGCCTTTTCATTTGTCGCGTTTTGATCATGGACAAATAATAAAGAACACAACGTTATTTTTGTAAAATATTACTTTTTGAAGTTGTTTTTTCCAGAATAAGATTAAGTGTAAGTGTAGTAGCAGCATATTGAGCAGTAATAGTTGTTAAATAATACTAATATAAAGACGCTCTCGTTGTGGGTAAAATGAAAAGAAGCCTATTTTAAAATATCCCCCACAATCGGTTGTTTTACGGTTGATTTATAGCTTAGATGCTACCAAATGTATAAATAAAAACCAGTTGCGCACACTTGTTAAGGCGGAATGTGTTGTTCTTCCCAGGAAATTATAACTGAGCCCACTCTACGTATTGCTAATGTGTCCATGCAGATCTACCCAACCTAAAGCAATATCACAAGAACACCATCTTTATCTGGCTAGCGCAACGTTAGAGATTAACAATATTATGAATGTATATAATAATAAAAAATTCATATAAATTTGTGTTTAGGGATTAGAAATTTTATGAACGCTTCAAATAGATAGAAAAGGAAAACACAATATAAAAACTTTACTTTGTTTCATTATAAAAAGAATAAATAAATAAATAAAAACATAAAATAATTTTAAAAAAACCAGTAAAACGAAATAATAAAATTTAAGATTTCATTTGTTTATGTATATATATATATGTATGTATGTATATTATAAATTAATACTGATATATATAAAATAAATAAATAAACTATCTATGTATGTTTTTGTTTTTGTTTTTGTTTTTAAGAAGGTTTTTGTAAACAACACAAAAATTAAAAGAAAAATTATGGAAATAAATAAAAAACCATAAAAAATAAAAATAAAAATTAAGTCATATAAATATAAAACAATTAAAAATTACAAAATTAAATTAATTTATACATATATAAACTAATAAAAATAAAAATAAACATATAAAAATATTTTAAGGGTTTTTACAAACAAACAAAATAAAAATGCTTTATATATATATATATATATATATATATATATATATATATATATAAACAAAATAAAAAAATTCAAAAACAATTAAAAAACCATAAAATTAAAAAAAAAATTGCCAATGGATTTGAAAACTTCTCAAAACCTAAAATTTATACTAATGTGTTTTCACAAGTCATTCATAGTTTTCATTAGCATGTTTTATTTTTATTTTTTTAATAATTCATATATAGTCAATATTTATAGATTAACATAATTCATTTTAATTTTCAGATAGTCAAAATATATATATATATAACAATAATTAAAATACACAAAAAAAAAAAATTAAAATTTAGGTCCAACATAGAATAATGTAATAAAATTAATATGTATCTTTAATGTTAATGCTATGGCACCCAAGCCTTCTTCTTAATTTTTATTTACTGCGCAGTGGGACCTAGCATATCTTTTGTTTCGGGGAGGTAGACAAGTAGGCGTCTATTTCAAGCTGCCAAACTTATCATAAAAAATCGTTTGTTTGATCATTAAGATAGTCTGCTTTTAGAGGGGTCAACCACTGAAAAGGTCAACCCCCTTTCCCTCGGTTGCTCAATATTTATATAAAGACGCATGAATCCAATTTCTTTTTTGTTTTTTTTGCAAAACAATTAAAAACATTAGAAAAAACAAATTGACACATAAAAATTTGTTTTTGTAAAATCCAATTTAAAATTATATATACAAAAACACAGCAATAATAACATTACAAAAATAAAAATTAAATTAAATTAAAAACTAAAAACATATAAATAAATAAAAAGTATTAGGTAGTAAATAAAATCATAAATTTTAAATGAAGTTGGAAATTTCTCAAAATTTTATGATTATTGCGCTAACTTGTTTTCGCAAGTTGCTCAGAAACATGTTTCGACAAGAAGGGTTGCCACTTTCAGGTATAAAAACATTTCATTTATTTTCTTTGACTTGGTTTGTTAAGCACATATTTTTTTGTATTTTCAATGCTCTCACAAGTTTGTTGCAAGAAAATGCTAACCTCTTTTGCAGAATCAAAGACGAACAAATGACATGCAGAAATAATTTCCAAAATCGTAGAAGATTTTCATTGAAAGCTTGAAGAAGCTGAGTTTCCACTATGTATGTCATGACATTTGCTGCCACAAAGAAGCCTTTCAAAAACCCATTACACCATGTCATGATTACTTACCATTTTTCCTTCCAAGCTTATCTCTTATCCATGCTAGAGTCTACTTTTTCACTTCCTTATACATCATAACTTCCCACATGCATACCCATTTTCTGAGTTGCACACATTTTCCTTGTTTTCAGTTCATCTTTTTTCCTTATGAATAAAACCATTCAACTTCATTTCCATGACTACATTGCTTTGTTATTCCTACCATAAAAATGGTTTGACCTTCATATCTTTCATCTATAGTCCTACCACTCATTATGTATAACTCATGTTGACTGATGTGGGATTCCTTAAGGCCCACCTTTCAACAATTCTTGCCCCATCGACCTCAGCACCTTATCTGGGATAGAGACTAGAGTTCATTTTTAGTACCTTGAGGCTTGCATGCCTTAATGGCAAGTTCTCTCACTAACAATCATGGGAATGCATCAATGTCTATTGATTGTTATATCTTTCAAGTGGTTCGACATCAACTCCTTTATTCACACTTTACATGATGTACTTAGGTACCTTGGCACTCATTGACATCAATGGTGAGATTTCCTTGCATTGGTTAACGACATTCATCAATGGTCAATAATTCAATAAATTCTTTCCATGTTCGACATCGACACATTTATTTGCATGGTGAGAATTGTAACATCGAGTTTTGTAGCAGGTGAAGACTATATGTTTTTCATGACCATCATTAGCAGTTTTACAGCAGCATACTTACATCCATATGAGACTACCATAGTTCTACTTTCATCTCTCATCTTCTACTTCATCCAATCAAGAAACAGTTCAGTTCATTCCCTTCACATTCTATGATTCAGCAGTAGCAGCAGCCACATTCCTATTGCATAGTTCATCAACTTTTTGGGTAAGTGGAGGTCTGTTGTTTTCTAATTTTTAACCATGTAATTCCTTAAATGCTAGAAAATGAATGAATTTGGAAAATTCCCTCACTACATTCCCTTTCTCATTTTCATAAACCTAATACATCTTAAGTTGGGGGGGAGGGGGGGCGCAGGGGGGGAAGGGGGGAGACTATTCATTACCATTTTACATATTCATTATTTCATTTACCCTTAATCAACATGTCTTTCCCAAAATATACTATATATATTGGCATGATTCATAATATGAAGAAAAGGATTTCTAATATACATTTATGGTTCATCATTTCTAATGCATAAATCTTATGTATTGCCACAAAAATACAAGTAAAATGAGCAAATGTCGTTAAACACAAAACCAACATTTGTTATATTCATGGTTGTCACACAAGAACTAACCATAAGGAAAAACTGTTGCTACTCATGCATTTCAAAATCATGGAATGATTTACTGTTACATACCATCATCATGTAAATCCTAGCTACAAAGCCAAAAGTTAAAAAAGAATCAATGCATAGTTGCATGAGGACATGCAACCAATCAAGTTGGGGGGAATGTTGAGCAGTAAAAAGACCACATTTTATTTATCTTTCCTATACCATTTGTCACATTATTTCTATCTTATCCTTCCATAAAACCATTTTTTTAACAAAAACAGAAAAGAGGAGTATATTAACAGGCTGTGCATAGCCATTCATTACATAGGAAACAAGATATAGAAAGCCGGCAAGTCAAAATTGCTGAACACCAGGCTTATCCTGAGAGTTTTCCATAAAACAGAGTGTATAATTTTCCCAAAATTGCTATTGTCTCAGGTAGTATATACCCGAACAAACTGGTTACATAGTAAAATGCAGAAAAAAATTAACTAAACGAAAATCAAACAGATTAACCAAAGGACATAAGTTAAGGGTTGCCTCTGTGAGCCCTTGGCTGCACTACGGACTCTTCTTCCATGGGATGATCAGCTACATCAATTGCTCAATTTACTCTGATTCCTTGGTTCATGGTAATGAGCTTCTCGAGATCTTCCTGCATTCTGTCCACCTTACCCAGCAAATCGCGGATGTTACTTTCAGTATCATCTATTTGGGCATCATGGTTACTGATCTAAAGCGAGGTGTAGCTCACGGTTTCGCCCATTTTTTTGATCTCCTTCGCCATTTATTTATTATCCATAATCCTGATTGCTGTCATCTCATACAACCTGCGTAGGTTTTTCTTGATGTCCTGTAACCCTGCATTCTCCCCAGCTTGGGCCATATTTCCAGCATCCGTCGAAATCGCTATGTAGGAAAACTGTTTATGCAAAGGATGAACAATACAATCCTGGTTCTCAACCACGAAGCTCTAACAACACGCCTGAGCACTGCAATTTCTTGTTGCAACACAGAACCCCCTAGTCTGTCTGTGCAGGCTAACATTCCCGCAGCACCTTCCTGCCAACCAGTGCAGAGGCAACCCAAGACCCATTTCAAACTGCCTTCACGAGAAAGATTTTCACCAACGTTACATCCAGAAAACCAGGACGCAGAGGGATAGCTGCAATGACAAATGGAGAAAGCAGCAAGATCCAGGCGCTCCTTTACGAAGGCACGGATGAGAGGGAGCACATGCCACGTGATGCCCAGCAGCCTCCCTCCCTTAACTCTAGCTACAACATTCAGAAGGAATCGCACTGTTTCTGGAGAGCCATAACCAGAGTCCGGAGCAAAATTATAGAACATGTCTTTGCAGGGAAGCGTCATAGAGAAGAAGGAGGGGAGACTACGATCGTGCGAAGGAACAAGGCAGTAAATTAGAGGCCTGATGGGCTTTAAATCTGCTACAGCCAAGGATAGGAGAGAAATCCACATGGCAAAGAAAGGAAGGCATACGGGACAGGTTAATAAATGCATGGAGCCGTCAAAAAGAAGGGGGAAATGGGGGCCAGCTAGGGGGAGGTGGTGGAGTGAAGGAGGGAGGCGATGGGAGGGGGAAAAAAGGAGAAGGAGGGAAGGGTGGAGAAGAAGGGGGAGAAGGGAAAAGAAGAGGGAGGGAGAGAAGAGATAGAAGGGGGAGGAGGATGGAAGCCTAGGAGGCATCCAAAATTTTTTTGGAAGGATAGAGACTTTACTTTGGGATTTTGCGAGAGGAGAGTCCGAAAATGAACCTTATAACAACTCATCATGGAATGAATTTGAGGTAGGGGTGATTTCCATCTTGGCTATAGTGGCCTTGAGGAATCCTGGCACCTACATTAGCCATGTTGTCCGTTGCCTTATTATTATGCCGGAGGATATGAAAAGCCTCGTAGGAATGAGACATGAGCAGCTTAGATTTTTTATACAAGCGGCGACATTTAATTGCTCCTTTAGGGTACCTGTTAATCAGCTTGTAGATAACATGCCTAGAGTCTCCAAATATCAAAACCTTCCGAATCTTTTTAGTATGAAGAAGTTGAAGACCCTGAAGAAGAGCCATCCACTGAGCTTCATTATTAGTTCTATTGCCTAGACCCCAGGCGAAGCTTTGTTCAACTTGTCCTTCGGGATCCAACAATATCCCCCCTGCACCTGCCACCCCTTATCCTTCCATAAAACCATTAATATTCACCACTTTCATAATAAATATGGGTTTATAATTACTATTTTCCAAATCATTTATTTTTTAGTAGTTTGAGTGAATTTGTGGTTAATTATTGAGAAAAATAACATATTTTCATTATACTTTAAAGTTGGATGAGTTTGGTTATGTTTAAAGGTGTATTTGAAGACTTTAACAAGCTCAAAAGTGGCCACCTAGCCTCAGATTCGAATTTCATCTTCTAGATGTGAGCTAACTTCAAGGAGAAGATCATGGAAATGTGGAGAGAATATCTCATGCAATATTTGTTGAGAATTTTGAGGGATGAGGTGTAGATTTGTTGAGGATTTTGAGGGATAAGTTGAGCGAATTGTGGATCTGTAATTATGATCTGTTATCTTCAATTCATGTATAAATAGGAGGGCTCTCTCCTCATTTTGGTTAGAATCCTCTCTAGTGGTTTGGAAGTAGAGAATAGTTCAGAGTTAGTCATAGAATAAATGTTGAATGTTATGTAATGGAGATTATGCTTATTGCACATCATTTGACTCTCTTATGTTAATATAGATTTCCAACAGTTTTTTTCTTACAAGTTGTTAGTATAGAATTTCAGTTATTTCTTTCTTATGCATTTTCAGTATTGATTTTATGTGAGCTCACAAGATAATGTCAATTGCTTTATACCAGTTTATTTCATGTCATTTCCTGTTTTTGTAATTTTAATTCAATTTCAGTCATGTATTTTCAATTTTAGTTATAGATTAAGTTCAATGACACTCTGCCCATGCATATATTTTGTTTGTACCTCACAAGTTTATGTTCTTTGTGGGTTGACAATTAAATCGTTGGATATATATGTTATAATTTGTTTAATATTTTCCCCAACAATAAGTATTTTTAATAAATTGAACTTAATTCAGTTACTCTTCCAATTCGTTGTAACTAAAACTTGATCATTTAACTTTCATCAATGCTGAGTTAGACACAAGAGTATTTGTTTTCCATGAATAATG
This sequence comes from Pseudotsuga menziesii, assembly GCA_001517045.1. Lineage (NCBI taxonomy): Eukaryota > Viridiplantae > Streptophyta > Pinopsida > Pinales > Pinaceae > Pseudotsuga > Pseudotsuga menziesii. The sequence continues at coordinate 184,610 of LPNX010755252.1, read as the reverse complement.
AGTTAAAATAAACTTAGGAATCCTATGATCTAGGTGTATTCATAAATTATTTTGATTGAGATTCACACTTACAAATTAAACCTAGTGCATAAGACAGTTTTTCTAACTATTCTAGTACTTACCAAAAATAGAGGAAATAATACCAATTTTACATCTTTAAACTATAATTTTATTGTTTTTTATGCAAGGATGAAAGAATTATTTCCTATAAAATCTATCCTTTTTAACCTTTGTATAATCCTCATCTCATAGGGTATTATTGATAAACAATTTACTAGTATCTTAAAATGATACTTAATTTAATACCTGGACTAACGAAAATCAAGCTCAATCTTAACTTAGGTTTTCAAACATACAAACATTTAAATATTAAGCCCTTTTACAAGGTCTTATAGTATGATATGATTTCTCTTATATTGATGTTTGTTGTGCAATTAATGTTGAAGGATTTCCTTGTGAAGGTTTTTACCCAAATCTAAGATTGTATGACATAATACAAACCCTAGTATAATTACTACCTCCCTATATTACTCGTTAGGGATATAGCATGCATAAAAACCATAATAAAGGGTAATGAAAATTATTACAAGGTTATAACATAGTGTTATTTATCATTTACTATTGTGTGTAGGCTGCTTCAACTGGTCTTGAACTATATCATAAGACCCACCTCTTGCAAATAATTTCTAAGCCACGTGGTCACTACTTGATGGTTAGGTTTTTGGTTGACCTTGGGGCAATATAAAATTGTCCTAAAACCCTAAAATTGCATTTTTCCCTAATCTTTTGTCTCTGCTACAAGTGTATGAGCTGCATGCTCATAGCCGCATGGTCTCACCCTTTCGATCCTGCTGCAAATGAAAACCTTGCTTCCATGGCTTACCTTTACCTGTGAGAGTCTTTTACTTCCTCTCCATTAACTGCGTAAGCGATTTTTCACTGCCTTTCTTTCTATATGTTAGTGCATGGTCTCCCTTGTCATTAATCTGCTTCTGCATGTGCTAATATTCAAGCACTGGTGCAGTGAGAGTGAGCACAGTTCTTAAACTATCGTAATGGGTTTTTTACTATTTATTGAGTGTTCTAGTTTAGTGTAGGGTTTTAACTGCTTTCATCACCTGAATCCTACTATGTTGGTTTTTCCTCTGTCTCATCGTGGTTTTAGTTTTCAGACTGGCACATTCATGTCGGGGTTTCTACTAACAGAGTTACCATCGTTTCTCGGTGTAGATGCTCTGGTCGCAAGGGTCTTATCTCATTAACCAATTCAAGGCCAGAGTCAATTTCTTCAGGTGAGGAAATTGTTTGTAAAAATAATTTAATCTACCCTTCTTCGTAAACTAATAAATTTATTATTTATAAGTTTCTCGCCAAATTTTTTGATTATAACTATGCAGGTTTCAAAGGATACTCCAAGCTGGAAATACAATTTATAAAAATTCCATGCAAGGAAAATTTCAGGCTTCATGACCCTCTGGGTAAGCCTCGGTCTGGCTTGGGGTTATCTCCTGCAATCATTGTATGGTGTGTTTGTTGATACTGCCCATTTGATTGTTTGGGTTCTACTCGGTCGTGGTTACACAATGCTATGTTCAATTTTGGAAGGCCATGTGGCCAATACTATGATATATTGTTTAAAATATTTGAAGCCATAGTGGTTGTTTCATAATGGAAACTTCGGGATTTTATGGCCGAGGCTTGAGAAAATATTATCCTAGTTTGTTTACAGTTATGTTATTTTGATACCAGCTTTAAGCCATGACTCTGTTTGTAAAAGGCCATAGGATTGTAACTAATATAGTTTCAGTTTAGGGTTTAAATGCTATTTAAAGTTTGGATAAGCTCAAAGCTTACTATTTTGTAATTTATATTTTGATAATAATTATACACTGTGGTTTTAAGTAACAGATGGCAACTGTGATATTCTTAACTGTTCTAGTTTTCTTTGATTCTATTTAAATATCCTAAACAGAATTTTTGTTATTGTAGAATTTATATTTACTTTGATTATGTTTAAAAGTGAAATGAAAATGTTTCAAATATTTAGTCCTTAAATTATAATTTGTTTTTACTATCAAATATTATTTACTTCAATAAGTAAATAAAAAGAAAGGTTGTTTATCCAACCTAAGTTTTTACTGTATTTTCTGGGTTATTGTATGTTGAAAAACCTTTTAATTACTTTCTCCCAGTTTATATTTATCTCACAGTGTTAACAGTGTTTTCTTGTAGATAATGTATAAAATTATATATATTTAGGTGTTAGATTCTAGGGTTATACAAATGAAGAAATGTAAGCTATAATTTGTTTATAGGTAAAATGAATAACCCCTCTGTTAGCAAAGAGGTGGTAACATTATTTATAATTTACAATTCCTTCAAAAAGGTTTTATTTGCAAAAGTCTAATTTCTCTTAGTTTAAATGCATTGTTAGTATTTGATTATAATGTTATTCTAATTTTATGTTACTTAGATGAAAATATCACAGTAAATGTCTCGCCTTGTTTACTATTTCTTTAAGTTAATCCTACCTATTTAATTTATGTTTTTATAATGTCTATTTATTATTATAGTATTAGTCTTATAGTAAATAACCTATCTACTGTGTAAGTAAGTACACAGATTAAGTATATTTATATTTTAAAATCTTTCCTAAAGACAGATTTGTCTATATTATTACAGAATACTTTATCTAAGGAAAACTTCTAAATAGAAAGGAAAAGCATACAGATGAATAACTCTTATGAAACCTGTAGAAAGTAATAAAACACATTCATGTATACTTCATTCAATTCTTTATCTGAAGTTAATCTAAGCTATTGTACTAAAGTACTACCTTTAAAAAGGTGTGGAAAAATACAGTTAGGTATTTTTTTATCTATCAGTAAAACTGGAAATTATTCTAGTCATTTACCCTAATCCATCTATCCAGTATTCAACTATAGTTTCACAGTAAAAGTAATTCTTTTATCTAAACCTAACAACAACAGAGTAGAAACATAACATATTTTGCTTAAACTCTATCTTTCTAGATAAAATTAAACAATTAGGAAACTAGACAAATAAAATAGAACCTAGAAATGTAGAAGAGGTGACAACAGCTTAAGGAACCTATTCCTCCCACCCAACTCCTGGAGAAAAGCTGGACTGCAAATCTCAGGACCCCCGAGCTTGTCTCCTGGTCCACCTGGTAGAATTACTGGGTGAGAGATGTAATTTAGTAATCCTATGCAACTCTACTGAGTGTTCAGCAATAAATATGTTCTGCATACAACAGTATGAACTCAGCTTAGAATAGTTGCACTAGTTCATATCTTCAGCGCTTTCCACTCAAGACATACTTCAGCTAGTCCCCTCCATCAAATTTTCTTGTGCATTTCATTCACTCAGAATGTTCACAAGTCAAGAATGAGCAGCCTCAACTGTCTTCAATGGGAAGTTTTATTAGCATGCCTAGGTCTTTTGGGTCAGTTTTCACTTAATGAGCCACCTACTCTTGTTCCACTTTCTTGGGGAACATGACCACAAAAATAGGGAAGTTGCCACCTGCAACAGCTAGAAATAGTTTGAGGATGCTGCCAAGTGTCAATATGCTCTCAACCCATCCTACTCCACCAAGTCAATAGTAAAACACTCATTTAACAGCTTCCTTAATCTGTTGTCTCATCTTTCATTTATTTATTAATTAAATATTCAGCAATTACATTCAATTATCCTTGACCCCACTTGGTCATTAATTACAGACTTTATAGTAAAATATAACATAATGTTTCTTAAAACATAAAATGTTTTTCAAATTGGGGCATGTGACACCAAGTATGCACAATTACCTACCTTTTTTAACCAAAACATAGACATTAAAATGAAATGCATATTTTTCATACTTATTAAGTTTGGGGAACCTCAAGGGGGTCTTCATCCCCTTCTTCAATGATGTAGGGTGATTCTAAAGTGATTCTCATTGGAAGATGTTTGGTCTCCAACTCAATACCCAGTTGTCTTGCTATGATGTCCAGTTTGGATTCCACAAACTTGATCTCCAGCTTCATGCGTTTCAATGGTTTCAATTCCTCTTTCAATTATGCAATATCCGTGTCCCTATCCGACATTGAAATGCCTAGCAATGACTTGGTGATCTAGTAGAGGTGAAGCACCCTATAGTATAGAGCCATATTGAATTTGGTATCCCTAGCGTCTATAATCCATGTACCAAAAGCTTGAACTCTTTTCCTTCACCCTAGTTTGAGTACCTAAATTGTATTTTCTTCCCTGCCTCTCATATCTCCCGCTTGGTCGATAGCATAGCATGTTTGTAGTAGAATGAGGTTGCTTCCATGGCCTTGGAAAATTCCTTAAATGGGATAGGCTCTTTAGCCACTACATTTCAATTTTCCTCTTTCCTTTCCCCATTGGTCACTTTTAACCTCATCTTATGATACTTCCTTTCCCTCAATCTAGCTGATCTATACATGCTCAAACTCTAAATTACCAATATTCGTAGCACCGAACCAAGTCAAGGCACAGAGGCGAGGGCTCAAGGCTAAGAAGTGAGGGCTCAAGGATTTGAATTCCACTGCCACCCTCCTTAATAATAACCTTCAATGTGAAGTTTTATCATGGCTACCTCCTTTGTGTACAAAGAACCGTCACCTCCACAGGTGAAAACATCTATTACCTCTTCCAACACTTGCTTGGACATGATGGACCTTTTCATTTTATTATTAGATTTGTTTGACATCAATACCCTCTACATGCACCACCTCTAATTGAGCTATCAATTGTTGTCTGGGATCCTAGGCCCACCTTCTCACCCCTTCTCCATCCTATGGCCACCTCTACACCTGCCATGGGGTAGTTATATTGTATTTAGTTATTGATTGATTCACATTTTTATATAATATTATATGTTTTTATTAGAAAAATAATACTAATGTATATTCATTGTAATTGTAATTGCAATGGGATGGGAGTCTATTTCTATATCCCAAGTGAGTGAGATGTGTCATGTATGTAAAACAAGTCATTTAAAAAATATAATATAAAATACATGGCATAAATTCATGATTAAAATAATAATACAAATGTCAGAACTTGTATTAAATTAGATAATCATAAATATTGTAATGGAATAGATTCAGATTTAAGTGTTTGTAAAATACCCATATATTAATTATCAATTAAAGAGATTCTGAGATATGTGCCTATCTATATGTTAAGCCAATTTAATATTTTTCAAAAGTAAGAGTAAAAAAATAATAATAATTATAATAATGCTCAAAAATAATAATGTTTGGGTATCATTGATATTTTATTTTTTTTGTTATTTCCCTTTATTGCTTGTATGTGCACCTATAACCAAATTTTATAGTTAATAAATTGACGTGAATAAAAATGAAAAGCTAAAAAAATGATCATTATAATAGAATAAGCTAGCATAGATCCATCTTAACTCTAGATCTATAAAGTGTCGAGAGAGATTGAGTCCCCTGAGGTGATTTAACCTTTTTTAGACTACGAAATTTTAAGGAAAGTTTGCACCTCTAAGGATTTGATCTCTTTCAACAATTGGTAGATCCAAAGTGAAGATGGATTTGTGTTTCTTTTTTTTTTTCCAAGAAAAAAAAGCGTAATTTCATTCATCTTTCGAGATCAAAATTACATTCTGAATATTCACTGAAGCGTGAATTCTGGTCCACCATAAATTGGTTCCAAGCGAGAGACTCTATGGTCATCTGTTAAAAGATTCAAAAAAGTGCATACGCAGATGCTGTTCCAAGAATTTTATGATCAGTACAAAGCTCTGTGCAAATATCAACACAACGAAAAAGTTCTGTCTTTTGCTATTCGTGCTACTGCACTGCCTTCTATAATTAGTGCCAAAGTGCATACAAAGTTGCGATCCAATGAAACTGATCGCACTCATAACTTATATCTTATACTGTTCGTGCTTACATCGCTGCTTTTTATAAAAACATAAGTAAATACAAAAAGTGCCTTCCAAAGAGACTATGAACGAAGCCATAACTCCTTACCACTGCAGAGGATATTGTTCACAGTTCTTAAATCATAAAAGAGATCTGCAAAGTACCATAATATAAACAAAAAAGATAGCCGGTCGATTTTCAAAAAAGTTCCATATACGGCCTATGAATGGATTTGTGTTTCTTATAGATATACCAAGTCGCACTTTTACATTTGGGGTCCAAATTTTATGTTTGAATTGACATTTGATTAAAAAAACCCATTGTAACATCAAAAACAAATTAAAAAGGGGCATGGGTAAAAACATGAAAAAGAATAACACTTTTGGTAGTGAATCATGATTGTAGGCTTATATTTCTTGTCCCTTCATTTAATTTTCTTTGTTTTGGATTTTCCATTGAAATATATAACATTTACCCTTCATTTTTCCCATGCCATACATGCATGGGATCACATGTTGATAGTAAATTCACCTATATGTAATCCCATGTCAGGTGTGCATAGGATCGCATGTTGATACCAAATTGGCCTATATTTCATGTGGTATTCCAATTAGAGAAAATTCCTAGTAACTACCATAAATATTCCATTATAATTTGGAATTATCATGGAATAGAATTTGTAACCTAAGCATCCCTCCTATAGCCCAAACTAGTAGAGAGATTGTAACTAACCCCTCCCAACTAGTGTAATGCAAGATAACATAGGCATAAGTTTGGGGTGTTCTGGTTATTGATTTTGATGTATCAAAGATGCATTGAAATTTTTGGAAAGAATCAGTGAGGATTGGGAATGGGGGTTTAGTCCACCACTATAATACACCCAATGGTGGAATCATATATTACTCTTTCATATGCATTTACTTTGTTTTCCAATAAAACCCAAGTGTCTCTATGTTCTCCTTATTTTTTATTTAAATGGAGTTATTATAATGAGGAAAATAGGGTTGGATTCAATACCTTGTTAACACTAAAAAGTGTTCACCTATCTCTCCATGGTCTAAACTATAGCCATACATTATATTCCAACCAATATTTCCTTCATTTTGACCTTCACAATTGTATTTCCACTAAATATGGCCTAAAACGTCATTATTTATCCCCCATAAATGAAGGGATTATGAGCATTTATTGTGATTTATCCCCACTCTCTCCCAAAAAGGGTCAAAAACCCTAAAAAATGAGAATGGATCAAAATACCATAGATAAATACCATGGAAAATAAAATACCATGGTTCATTAATGATGGGTCAAAAATCATTGGACCATCATATAAATACATTGTGAAGGACTCCTCCAAAACACTTTTTGGCCATTCCAGAAGCACTTTTACTTTTTTTCATTTGCTCACAGTCACACCATACACTTATCTCCATTATTCCTATATTTTTCCACGCCATTTCTCATGGTGTACATTAGGTTCACTCCGTACCCATTTGGATCCATTCCCCCTTTTGACAACCAGTTGTGGAAGAGATAGGAGACCCAAACTGTAGAGCTATAGAACCACTTCCAAGGACGGATATGGTGGCCCATTTTCAGAAAAGTGTCTTCTTTGTTATTTATTGCATTAGTTAGTTTTATATATGTGAAAACCCGAAAAAATATTTGTTTTTATTGTCTTGTTTCTTTTATTATTGTTGAACTCTTCCTTATACTCTGGATAAGATAAGGTTGGTGATTTTTCACATAGTAGGGGAGAAATCCCCACTCCATACCTAACAGAACAAATGATTTTACAAGACTACTTTCCTAAGCATTACTCATATTTTTCTAACTGTTGCACTTGGTACAAGACGTTTCTTCAAATTTACCCATTTGTCTTAACCAAAATAAAGCAACTAGAAACTGTCCCATGTTATTAAGGCCTAAAAAGAATAAGAAAATTATAATATTGTTTATCTTTCATTTTATTTAAATGAACCTCTATATGCAAATTAAATAATTTCCCATAATATTTGTAATTTGTTTCATGCCTTTGTAAGAAAGTGACCATGGATCAATGGCCAAGAAAATACTTCTTATAAAATATTTTAGAAAAGTATATGGATGATAAATCGCCTCTAATTGTGTTGTCCTTCGTATTGTAGTATGTTTTTTACTTATTCCTCGAAAAACTAAGGGATCAAACATAAATACATGCTTATCAGGTATCCACATTCTCACAACACATTGGGATATCTATATTATCCTTATCAAGATATATAAATTTATTTTTTTTCTTGAAGGGGTCCTAGTGACTTGGGGCACTTACAAGATCACTCTCCCTGAAAGGATCCAACAAAGCTTAAAAGCAACAAAATGGTTTCCATAACAAACATTAAGATCTTAAATCGTTCATCCCTCTCTTTTAATTCTTTGTAAATATTTGATTTTTTTGTGTCTTTTGCATATTAATGAAACCTAGAAATAATAATAAAACAATTACATACTACAGTGAAGGAAACAATTTTCGCAAGGCATGAAACCAAGGATAATTTTAGGGGCGAATTTTAGCCCAATGGGCTATTTTTCCATGTTTTTCTCCAAAAAAAGATTCGTCGTTTTGCATTTTTTGAAGCCCTGTTTCACCCAATTTTGATGGGGTAAAATTTTTTCACCCTAAAAATCACCAAATTATTATATAAACGATATAAAATCCTTGGAAATTAAAATATATTTTTTAAAATATCACCAAACATTTTATAGTTGGTGTTTTAAGAATTGGTAAGATTCGCCAACATTTATACACTTTTAAATGAGTATGGTTCCTTAAAATCATCCCTGCATGAAACTAAGTCCCAAGTACATGGAACATACCTATGTAATGAAAAAAAAGTACTGGGTAGGGCATGGATACTCAATAATAATTTTCTTCCAAAATTACAATCCATAATGAAAATTCAATGCATACAAATGATTAGAGACATACTAAATGCAAAGGGAAAATGCAAGTTTTATCTAAGGTTTAGGCATAAGTGTGCAAGTAGTAGGTGAGAAAAATCAAATGCATCTTGAAGAAAAATGATATCCTTATAGGAAATGGAAGGAAATAGATGATAAAGAGAGAAATAAGACTTCTTCTCAAAGTGGTGCCGATACAACTAAAAAGGATCCTAATCCTATGAGAAAAACTTAGCATGGACACCAAAATGGAAAGAGGGTGTTGATTGTAGTGTCCCATGTTAGGTAGGACCTTTTTTTATACTAATACAAAATTTATATAAATAAGGTTTGTGTACAAATATCCAACAGGTTTGACCCTACGGAAAATAGATGTGGCAAAAAAGTTAAAATGCACCATAACAGAGGGAAAACCTAAACCTATATGTAATATTCCAAATATACCTAACCAAATTTAACAATATGTAAAGAATGATCCCTAAACAACCACAAATCCAACTCAAAATCATGTATCCAAGAAACAAAAATACCATGATCATATCTAAAAAAATTGAAAATAAAGATTTGATAGAAGTTAATTTGATAGGTGTATCTTCAACTTCAATGTCTTCCACAATATTTTGTTGATGTATTTGTAACTTTGGAATGTATTCACTTGTATATCTTATATTGTACCTCGATGTTCCTATCGGGAGAATCATTTGCATATCATTGTACCCCGACGTTCCTATCGGGAGAGTCATTAATATAATAAATTCATGTAAAGTCATTGAGATTAACCCTCCATTGTAATTCGTGGCAATAGTCCCCACAATTGAGTTGAGGTTAACCCTCCTTGTTGATCGGGGGGGGAAAGTCCCCACAGTTGAGGGGCACTAGGGTTATTAGACTCTCCTAGTGAATTCGGCCCTTGTAAGTATTTTTCAAGTCAAAGACTAGTATAAATAGAGAGTGAGCCTCTCTATTTGTCACATACACTCACCCAGCTATAGCGCATAGTTGAGAGAAGAGGAACTCACACAAGGGAGAGAGAGAACAGCTGTTGGAGATCATATTTATGTCTTTGGGTTTTACTGCTGCCATTAGTGCTCATTCTATCTCTGAGGAAGTTGTGTGGTTTTCTCCTTTATGGTTTCCCTGAGGAAAATCTTTGTGTTTATTGTCTCTTGTTATTTATTGTTGTGCATGTTATTCTCTCAGATAAGATCCTAAGATCATATTGCTTAAATGATAAAAATCTAACATGGTATCAAAGCTAACCTGAGAAGAAGACACTGTGTAGTTGTAGAAGCTATGGATTCTTACTTTTTGGGGCTCTCTCCATATATCATCAGCAAAAGGAGGCTAGGCTAACTCTCCATTGAAGGGCGCATCTCTCTGTCGAAGCAGAATTTGATTCCGAGCATTTTCAGTTTTTGACCTATCACTACTACAGGAAATTACGTCTTTTCACAAAAGAGGAATTTTTGAGTGAGCCCAACATAGGCTTTATCTCCTCCTCAAAATCAAAATTTAGAGACCAAGATCAAAAATTTTGGTTGGGTAAAACTCCAAGAAAGTCAAATGCTAATTTGACCCCGGACGAGAAAACCCTAAAATACTAAAATTAGTAGTTTTGGTACATTCGCTATATCTCAATATTGGAGAAATATCACAAGCCGAAACGTTTATAGGTCGAATAAAAATTCGTGGTGAGCATTGGGTAAATATTTTAGACTCAGATTCGCTATATTTTGGGAGATATGATTCCTCCAAATCAGGGTTCCAGCCTCTTCCAGGATTCATCCCTAAATAGGACACCTAGGGATAATTTCTATATATCGGGCTACGAAGGTCCAAATGATGTTTCTCAAGGTTTTCCAAATAGGTAATGGAATGTAGGATTTGTGGTAAAAGTTTAAAACCCCGAAGATAAAACAGTGACATGTGGAATTCTGTACAAGTTTGTTATGCTGAATAGTCCTGAATTAAGTCATTGTGGGAAAACTACCATAAGTCCCAATTGGTGAAACAAATTCTAATAAAACTTATGGTGTTGTAAATATAATAGACAATACTACCTTAGTACAAAAATTTAGACATAGATGAGTAGTACTTTTGGATATACTACAGAAACAACATCAGGAATTTCTATAGAAGAAATTGGAAAACTAGGGCTTCCTGTTCCGGGTGATTCCCTCCACTTTTTTCAAAAAAGGAGTACGTTGGAAAAATCACCTTGAAGAGGCCCATACTTCTATCTAATTAGAAACTTGATATTCCAAGTTTTGAAAATTAGGGTTTCTTTGACAAACCCTAGATCAGCCAGATCTAGAACTAGGACGAACACCTCAAATCGGTAATATCTAATCTTTTGCTATTTACATTTGAGGTTCTCATTTCAAAATGACCTATCACACCAGCTTGATGAAAAGCTTGGTGAAGTTGAAAACTTTCAAGCATGGAATTATAGGATCTCACTGGTTCTTGAAGAAAATGAATTGGACACCTACATAAGTGGAGAGGTTCCAGTTCCAGAGGGAGATGAGGCTAAGGATAGAGCCAATAGAATCATTGTAGATTCTATTAAAGATCATATCATCCCTCAAGTGAAGACACCAAAAGGAAGTGTTTGATGCTATGATGAAGCAATCTAATAAGAATAAGATATTGTTATAACCACCTTGAATGGCCTCCCAGGATCATGGGATTTATTCATTCAAGGAATGTGTGCCAGAAGGAAGTGATTACCTTCAGCAGACTCTGGGAAGAGCACACACGAGAAGAAGCTTGACTCATAATAAGAGAAGAGAAAATGGGAGCAACTGAATATCAAGCTCTCACCATCCAAAGAAGATCCCTCAAGTGATGAGGAATACGAAGGACTCGACTCTTGAAGAACCTCTTATCCATCTTAGCATTTGGATAAGAAATGATGTTGTTATGAATAAAGAAGATGATGAAGTTGAAGGCTCAAGAAGGAGTCTACCCACGAAATGAATAAAAATAAGTATTCAATTTTCATTTCATGATATTATTTTGTTATGCATTTGTTTATATTCAGTTGATGTGTTATGCATGATAGAATGTTTGCATTAATGACAGTATACTACTAATATGCATGTGATTGGTAAGTACCACATGGTTCTATACAACTCTCCATTGCTACTTATCTAGAATGAAACCTCTTTGCTGACATATGGGATTAGTGCACAATCTCAATGATGTCATCGTAGAGATGGAAGGCATCTAGAAAGTTTTCGTGAGATATGGATGAATGTTGTATTGGCTAAAATAGTTGCATGATTATATCTTTATGCATAAGAATTTTCCATTATGAATATGCATTATGAGATGTTTCTAACCATATAATTGGTGCATTTGACTTGTAGGAAAGATAGTGTACAATCGCCTACAAGAAAAGAAGGATGAGACTTGTTCCAAAGAACAAGTGACGACATTTCAAGAAACAATATGATGACACTTTCAAATAAAGAAAGAGGTATCAAACATAGTGCAGTTATGTGACACTGTTGAGCAACATCATTGATGTAGAACCTTCTAGCTATGAATAAATAGCCAAGAAGAAAGGGAAGGATAGTACCAGTTCAAGAAGAATGATGTTTAAGATGCAGTATCGAGACTTGAAGGGAAGTCTGTAGTATCTTCCATATGGATCTACAAGATCCAGCATGCAGTAGATGGCAATGTCATAGGGTACAAGGCAATTTTCGTAGTGGGAGGCTTCTCACAGAAAGAATTCATAGACTACAAAGAGACATTTGCATCCGCTAGGAGTTAAGTCACNTAGTACAAAATGAGGAATTAGCTACTACGTGACTAAAAATTCTAGTCACCACAGGTTTTTCAAGTGATTTACTACTAAATATGAGCAATTTTGATTGACCAAACTATAAACGACTAAAATTAACGACTAATTTAGTCACCAGTTAACAAATACGACTAGATAATAAGTGACAGAGTTAAAAATGACTAATTTAGTCACGGCATAAAAAAAATGACTAGCTAGAAGAATATGAATTAGTCATTTATGTTAGTCATTTTTTATTGTTACTCCATCAATGGAAAATTGAAATATTTGGACTCTAAAAAGTTGTGTAATGGATAAATTGGAGATTCCAAAATGAAATTGTCTTCCCAAAGGTTGCAATTCATTAAATAACTGAACTTATGACCCCTTTCACAAAACGTTCCTATGCATATGTTTTCATAGAAAACAACTCTATGGTTGATGAACTAGGAAAAGAGGTTGTTGATTCATAAGAAGATATGTTCGTTTAGATATAGTCTTAAGAAGATGTGGTATTATATCTCCCTCACAAGCACATTCACATTTAATTTTTTCATGTTTTGTATCTTCAATGTTGGTATAGTTTTTGAGATGGAGTTCTCTAGAGCTAACAATAAATACCCAATCTAATATTATAACAATAATTTATGGTCTATAAGTGAAACTTTTTTAAACTCCCAAACAATATCAAGTACAAATATTACAAAATAGACCATTACTCATTATATATATAAGAATAAAATAAATGATGGAAAAAAAAATAAGTTTATTATATTGACCAAACCCATCAATTTCTCCATATAAATCGTTCATACAATATCATGCTTCATTTTACATTCATAAACAAACATATGCTATAGTTATTTGCATTTTCAACAAGTTTACTATATTGACCAAAACCATCAATCTCTTCATATCAATCACTTATGCAATCTCACGTTCCATTTTACATTTATAAGAAATCATATGCTATAATTCTTTGAATATTCAACTTGGTAAAAAGGAATTTACACATGGTGTATATATATCGGGCTTAAACCTTTGTTTTTATTCTTCAACTTTGTAAAAAGAAATTCACACATGGTGTAGATATGTGTGTATTAAACATTGATTATTAGTTTTGTAACTTCGTTTTATTTTAGTGTAAAAAGTTAAAAACATGTAAAGTTTTTAAAAAAAACTTATTACATTGGAATATTTTATCTTGTTATAAAGGAATAGTTTGTTCTTATATCATTAAAAAAATAAATTACTTTACTAAAGTAATATAACAAAAAGAATGAAATAAGTTGTTTCACAGTTCTCCTTTATATATAATAATCATTAATTCGAGTAGTAAAGTCCCACTCATGGTTTCGCGGGCCAACCAAAATACAAATGAGGTTGTTAATAACCTTCCCAACCAGGCTTTGGAAGGATTTCCGATCCCCATAAGACTAGGTATTATTTTTCCAGTAACTACTCAAAATTAGGATTTGAGAAACGTGGCTTCGTCACTTTAAACTATCCTATCTAACCTGCAATTTTGCCTGTCATTTTCATAACAGAGGGAAAAGGATATTCATAGATCTTGTGATGAAGTTGTCACACACTTCCGCTATTTTGATGCATGTGTTTATACGTACAGTCTTCATCAGATGGAACTTGCAGAGAAGTTGATGAAATGAAACTTTGCAATTGCCTACATGTTTCTTGTAGAAGAATCTTGCTACCATAAATGATTTTGGCATTCCCAGAAAACCTATCATGGTTCACTTTGATACATGTATGAAGCAAATTGGAAATAACAGGATTGTTTATCTTCTTATAGCTGCAAGCTCAGTCTCGTTTGTCATTTATTTCTCCTGTGATGGTCAAGAAACAGTGAAGAATCCCAGGCTTAGGAGAACATTTAGCTTCCATCCGAGTTACTCCCAAGCTGTGGACAGTTTGGCTCTGTCTCCTTCTAAAATAGTAAGTTTCTTGAGATAAAAAGAGTATTTCTCCAGAAACCTGGCAACATGGAAATAACCCTAGTGTAGATAGTGATGGTTACCAAAATAGTAACAGTTTAAAGTAGAAGCACAATGGGGAGAATTTGGCTTTGAAGAAGGGACAATTGGAGAGTCAATATCCAGATCATGTTGTGGAGAAAGAATCTCAACCAGTAAATCAATCTCAAAACATCTATGAATTCAGTGCAGTAGTTGACAATACTTATAGTAAAGTATATACAGTGAAGAAGAAAGAAAACCCACCAGTCTAGTGTGATATATATTCCAGGAAATGGGTTAGTGATGATGTGTATCCTCTTTATCCTCCTGGAGAATTCCCTTATATGAACAGCACATTTGACTGCAAAGGGAACGGGTGCCTGGGCTCAGGATATACATGATGGAGATGGAAACCTAGATATTGTAATATTCCCAGGTATGCAAACTAATTTTTACATTTATGAATTCTCTGAACACTATATTCATGAAATGCCTCTCAACTTAGCACTTGTCTTGCCTTGAAGGTTGAATGCTACAGACATGTTACAGAGGCTGAGGGGAAAGAGACTCATGTTCATAGGGGACTCCATCAATTGTAATCAATGGGAAACCTTACTCTACATTCTGAGAATTGTAGTGCCTAAAAAGAGAAATAAATTCATATCCAAAGACGCCATAACTACTTTTCTAGCTAAGGCAAGCTTTTTAATAAAAACAACTTTTCATTCTATTTCTACAAGCTAAATAGAAATTTAAGTAACAAAGAGCCCAATTTATGGAAACTTGTTGCAGGATTATAACTGTACAATGGACTTATTTTGGGCTCCCTTCTTGGTCTGTACAAATTCATATAAGAATAAGAAAGATTATTTAGGCTGAAATTTATTTAATATGTTAAATCTGATGATCGATCACTACACTCGTAAGAGAATTAAATCGCAGAAAGAGGATTAGAGGAAGGTGTGGGCATGGAAAAACGGGTCCATCCGTTCATGGACGACATATTAGCATCGATCACTAATCCCCTTATCAAGCCTTACCATTACCCTTATGCACATGATTTTTTCAAACTATGAACTCTTTCAAATTCAAGGCATTTGTTTTTAAAATTCTTGTTTATTGTCAATTTTATGCTAAGACTTGAATCTTGAAGTATGTATATGTGAATGAATGGCGATCGCTTGATATTTGCAGAAGGTCATCTAGCAGAATGGGTGGAGGACCAATACGTGGGCTCTTTCCCAGGCAGCCTGCGAGTGTTGAAGTGGATGTGATGGTGACAAGGGAGGAGATTCGAACCGTTGCATCCTCGGATCCTTACCCAGCCTCTATCCATGGCCCTCTTCTCACAATAGCATATTCTTCTCCACAAGGTAATTCCAATTCTTCTCCACAAGGTAAAATGTGCCTGTTTTAGTTGGGTTTGTTAGTTCGATCCTAAGTCATCACAGTTTTAGTTTTGAAAAGTTTGGCCCCTTAATATTACAACCCTACATTGCAACAATGACTTGTGAATTAAATTTCTAGGGTGGGGGGGCATGTGGGCTCCACTTTTTGAAATCAGTGGGGAGGTATACGTGCAGATACTTCAACCATCGAATTGTATACATATGACTAAAAACAAATAATAAAAAAGAATTGAAACTTATGTGAATCAGAAAAGAAGAAAAAAAAAGAAAAAAACAAAACAAAACAAAACAAAAACTTCAAACGTGAAATATAATGCGATGCGAAATTGGAATGAAGATTGAAAGTAAAAATTTGAAAATTTGAAACTAAAGGTGAATACTGAGAAAGCTGAAAATATGTAAATTGACATTGTAAACTGAGGAATTTTTCTTTTAAATATCCACTGTTGGCCACCACTATCAAATTGCTGCAAAGAACATACTCTTAGACTAAATTCTTGGCTAAATTCATGTAATAGATCACAAGGCATCGAAAATGCAAGTCAGGCTGTAAATCATATTGTATGTTCATTGAATCTTAGACAACAAACTATCGTTGTTGAAGGTGTTATATTCAGTCCTTTGAAAGTAAGGATATGAATGGTCTTGATCGGATTCAGGGTCAACCCTTTTCTAATAAGGTCCTGTACCAACCTTCCTTTGTGATTCTACGTCATCATCAATATCTTTTTTGGCTAGCATTGCATACAAAGTAGCTACCATTAGGTTAATGTTCAAGTTCTTTCATGCTGAGAGGCATAACTGTAGTGAGGTGGTTGGGCTTGTATTGATGTGGAGAAGGTTCAAGTCCTAGTTGAGGAATAAATATTGGACATGAACTTCCACAAAGGTTCAATGTGAATGTGTTGAAAGTGGTTTGAGATAATTCTATTTTGTAATTTATTTTAGGAAAAGTGAAAAGTCTTATATTTAGCTTTTGAGTCTAATAAAGTGTATTTACTACATTGACGATTTGGACTAAGATTAATGATTTGGAGACAGATCTATACAATCAGTAATGTTATGTAACAAAAATAAAAAGTAATTAGTTAATTTTTTTTCTTAATCTCAGCTCATAAGATAAAAAAGAAAAAAAATCCATATCCGCTCATAAAATCAAAATGTAAAACCAAATAAAATGTCATTAAAAAAATAACTCCTCAAGAAACTAGATGCCTCTCGGTGCTTGATAGATATGCATTTAGGATGGATCTATGCTGGTTGTATAGAAGGCCATACAACTAATGTTAATATTTTTTGTGCGGGCCATACCTTCTCAGTGGTTCTTACAACTCAATTCTAGGGTGATTTGTTTACTGTGTTTCTCCTGGTTTTAAGCAGATTGTGGAGGTTAGTCTATAAGGTTTTATTAGTTGAATGATAAGCTGATTTGAAGCAAAAATTCCCTATGTATGTGTGTTATTGTTTTATGCTTCTTCTATTTTATTTACAGCTATTATGTGATTGTTGCTATGTGAAGAAGTTATATTTCTTCAATTAAATAATAGACTTGTTTAGTTGAGAACATAAAGGACTTCAATGACCTGGGCTAGGGAAATTTACAATCCCCCAAGTGGGTGCATATGAGGTCAAGAGCAAGTCCCGAGTGACTTTGATGGCATAGATACGCCCCTCAAAGCACAACAACTTAGCCAAAGAGACTCTAGACTTATATCCCTTAAAAAAAAGGCATAGTTGCCTCTATATTGGTTCCTTGTGTAAGTGATAGTTGAGCTTCTAAGTGTCTTATCATTTAGTGGTGTTGAGGTCCTATGCATGGTAGTGTAGGGAGGTAAGTAGCCTAAAACCTAGTTGTATTTGTGGTTGTTTTTGGTTTGAAACCACTCCAGTTGGAATTGATATCACAAGGGGTTTTCTAGGACTGTATAATAAATCTTTTTAAATCTACATTTTGTTGGGTTTTATTTTGAGGCTTCAATATCCCTCACACATTTCTTTAGATCATTGTGTATGTCTTTATAATAGTAACCTATGATCTTGTTACACATAATAAATTGAAAATAGAGAGGGATAGATATAGAAGGCAAGCATTCTATACAAGGTTCAAACACACATCCAAATAAATGTTCAAAGTCCATATGAGATCATGTCGAGGAAAGTTTTTGCGAAGGTGATAGAGTGCATCAGAGACATCTAGAAAGTTCCCCTAGATTTCAAGTGATGACAGGGGGATAGCACCCCATAAAATATACACAAACAGATATATAGCAAATTCAAGAGTTCTAGAGAAATCTAAGAAAGCTCTCCTAGATTTCAAGTGACAATGGAGGACAGCACCCCGTAAAACATACACACATAAATATTTAACAATTCATAAAACTTAGAGGAAACAATCAGTTGATTACAAATATATGCATTACCACATCCAACTAGATCGTTGCATTCTAATAATGAATATTTCAAATTGGAAACTCTATACAATAGGGATCATATATGAACTGTAAAATTTTTGTCTCACGCTCTTCTCATTGGTCATTTTTAAGCTTGTGAAGACTGACATTTGTAGTAAAGAGTTGTTCATTCAACACTTTCTTTTCTGATTCTGATCGCTTCTTGGAGCTGCTATTTTTCTTATTCAAATGTTGATTAGGATATGTTTTTGGAGTTGTTGGGTTGATTTTGTGCTTGTGAAGGTATGTACAAATCTTCTTGTATGCCTCATTCTCTTTACAATAAATTTGTTGTTTTTTCCCTAGGAAAAGTAAATGTAGGGTTTTATTTGCATATTTGGTTTTAGTGGTAGAGAAATTGCCATGGATCCGAGAGAAAAAAGAGACCCTGCATGGAAATATTGCCAAGTGGTTGGTGAGAAATGGTATGCAAGCATTGGTAGAAAAAAATAGATGGGGGTCTACATAAGTTGAAATAGCACTTAACATATCTAATGAGGAAAATTAAACGTATTTAAAAGTTTCCCCTGAATTAAGAGTCTATATGCCCTATTGAAGGCTATAACATAGACAAAGCCTAGAACAAAAAAATGAAAAAGAGATAGGAAGAAGTGGAAGTGTACATGATATTGAAAACCCTAGTTTTCAATCCCATTAGAGTACCATCCTTCCCTCCTAGACAAGAGGTTGATTGTGGCACGCATGTTAAATTTTTTACCTTTGATTTCTCAGCCAAATTTCTCCAGTAGTAATGGTGCTCCAATGGGACTATTCTTTGTTCGTGTGTGTAGTAGAAAAGAGAGGAAAAGTTGTAGCCTATGCATACACACTCACCCTTTGTATCTACACCCTTTCTCAGTTCTTCATGCAAGTTCCGTGACTACCTAGGGATCTGCACCCTTCTCTAAAATTCGATGATGAATGCAAAAATCTAACTCTATTTAGTTAAAATATAAATAAGAATGATAATTCTATTTATAGATATTAAGGTTGGCACATGCATGCTAGAGGCATGCCTGTGGCCCTGTACCTCTTCATCTCTCTCCTACACAATTTTTGTGTGACTCCTTTAATTCACTAGTGTTGCACCCTCCTACCATTGCATACATGCCATAATCATCCTCCAGTTGGGGTACAGTATCTTTGGCATTGCTATTCATGCAGCAGGGCACATTGGCTGAATTATTTAGGCTTAGGATTTGACTTTGCTAGAATAGTTACATAGTCTCTTCCCTTGTATCTTATTTTACAAAAGGGATGAAGGGTGCACTACATGTTTGTTAGTGAGTTTTTTTTTTCTTTGAGCTATAGCCTAAGAGTTTACTGTTTTTTAAAATTTAAATAACAATTGATGTATATTTGAGAGCTTTGTTTTTCCATGTATTTTCTGTTAGTGTTTCCTGTAGCATGTGCTTGTAGATTGTATTATCCATAGATTATAGTTTATATAGGTTTAATACTTTCAGTATTGAGTTATCTAGTGTTTATTTATTCGTTGAAGTGCATAACATGCTTACCATGGTTTGAGAAATTTCAACACACCCAATCCTAAGAAGAAAAGGGTTGACTTATTATTTTTACCCAACACCACCCTTTGTTCTCATCCCATCATTGATTTTTTTACACCTCAGTTTGACACTTTAGTGCCAAAGTCGCAATCCACTAGTGTTGTGATATGCACTGTACGAAAAACTACTATCACTGTCACCTTAGTTTGAGTTTTTCCACATTTTAGGCTACTTCTAGGCCAAGTGAGGATTCCCTATCAAGTCTAAGAGGATCTCATGATGTTTACCTTTATTCAATATCTAGAGGTACATAAATAATTTTAGCACCCCACATAAATAACTTCAGCAAATTGCATGTAACATGATCAAAAGATAAAGTGTTCCATAACCATTTGCTAAAGATAAAACATTCATATAAATAAAAGATAATTTGCAGAAATAAAACCAGGAATGTACCATAACAAGTAAATGATGAAATGCCTTCAAGATAAATGGATCATTGCCCCAAACCATCCACAAGTTGGTATTGCACTGAGAGGCGCTCTACAGCCCAGTATGGGGTAGATCTTGTAATGTTATGTAACGTTACACAACGTTACATAAATGTCGGCCACAAAAAAATTAAAAAAATTAATTATTCTCCAAAATAAATGCCAGCCACAAAAACAACCTAATATGGGGGAGATGTTGTAATGTTCCTACTTAACAAAATAATAAAAAATAAAAAATTGAATTATTCGCCAAAAAATGTTGTTCGTGAACATAGTTTTAAAACCATGTGCAAGGCCTCCTAAACAACCCATGGTTTTATTGTACATGGTTTATGAGGGCCTTGCAAATAGTTTTAAAACCATGTGCAAGGCATCCTAAAAAACCCATGGTTTTATTGTACATGGTTTAGGAGGTCGTTGCAAATGGTTTTAAGACCATGTGCAATGCCTCCTAAAGAACACATGGTTTTAGGAGGGCCTTTTACATGGTTTTAAAACCATGTATGGGGGGGGGATGTTGTAATTTTCTTTCCTAACAAAATAAAAAATAATAAAAAATATTATTTGTCGGAAATGCTTAAGTGCAATACTTAAGAAGAGTTTTGCACCTCCAAAGATTTTAACCTTCTCGGCGCTTGATAGAGCCTAGGATTTGGATCTATGTCTGTAAATAGTGCCAACTAAACTTGATTAGTTTAGAAAATTGTTGTGTTGAATGAGACTCTTCCTAAGTGTATTACTCAAACTTATAAATATTTCCACCTGGGTTGTAGTATCTAGTGTCACTTCAACCAAAATGGTTTATTGTACATTCCACAATCTTAAGAGTTGTTAAATAGATCTGTCACCATCACATCCATTGTCCATAAGTGTCAATAAACAGTAAGATAATTTCCAAAATATTTGTGCAATTAAAAATTGCACTTAGTAACTATGAAAAATATGGAAAATCAAATAGTTAAGTGCTGAAGCAATATTCAAAAAATTAAATAGAAAATTTGACATTTATTAGCCATCCCATTGGCATTAACTTGTTGTTATCTTGTTATGACAATAGATTAGAAATTTCTAGAAATTAGTTTAGTGTAGAATTTGATAAACTCATCATTTAAACATTCATTTGTCGCCATTCAGAGAGTTTCAACATTTGAAATATCGCTGGCAGTCATTTAAAGGCAAAAATCAACAATGAAATAACTTCTAAAACTGAGATTTAAACTTAAATTTTTTTTTACGAATAAAAGCAAAGCATTAGATTTGAATTTTGTTTGTTACGTCAATGTAAACAGAAAATTTTAGAATCTGAAAATTGTAGAAAATAATTTACAGAATTATTTTTAGTGATCCAAGTGACCTTGAAATCAATCAAAACTTCACAAAAATTATTAGATGTTCCCATAAATTTATTAGTGAAATTTAAGCTTGTAAAGCCTTCTCAAATGTGAATTTTTTACAGTTTCTTTCCAAAGGCTTGTTCAAAGATTACTTGTTCATTAAGCAAAGTCCATAAGGGGGTTTGAAACCCTCAAATTTTTTCTACTTATCCATAAAGCCATCAATCTTAACCCACACAAGAGCCCCTAGGAGAGGGATGTCCCACCAACAAGCAATGAAGAGTAACCACAAGTCACCTTCAACAAGAGTGTTCACAAGGTGGATCAAGCATACAAGAAAGGTCTCCAACATGGAATTCCCTTCATTAAAATAATGAAGTATTCCTAGTAAATTGATTCTTCAAGGCTAGCGCTTTAACTAAATATTCTTAAAATCCACATGTGGAAGATCTAGAGGGTAGAAAAGCCATAACATCACCTTCAAGTGAGGCAATAGACCCTCCAAATAGAAACCACCTTCCGTAAGCTCTCTATATAAACACTCATAAATCATTATTTAAAGGACTCAAGTTGCGGACTGAGGACAGGAGGATGCGCCCTTCCTTCAATGTTGTAGAGTGTTGATACAAGGTGGACAAAGGGTGCAACCTATCCCAACAGAGATCAGACTTCAATCAGCATGACTTTTGACCTAGCTTTCTTGAAACAGATATGATATGCTACTGTAGTGTTGCTTCTTCGATGCTAGTTGTTGGACACAGGACTCCAATCTTGACTTGAAACTGCTTCTACAGAGTAGGCGTTTTGTACATGAATGCCAGTTTACATATAGATCCGTCTCAAAGGATTCTAATTTTTGAAAAGGTTCCTCCATAACTTGGACTAATGGCTATGAGATTATTTGAGATCATGAGGTCAAAGGATGGCGAGTTTTTTACCTAGAACTGCTCAAGTGTTGTAGGTGACTGCCCAAAATGCTCTATCAAGTTAGTATTAGTTTGTACTATTGTAGAATATACCTAAAGGTGCAAGAATATAGAAAATGCATGGGCGATCCAACTGCAGATGCAAAGAACCTTTTCTTAAAACAAGAGCAAGATGCACAGGTTATAATAGAGTCTAGATGTATTCCATTTGTTACTTTCCATTTTATTTGAGAGTGGTGATCATAGAAGATTTTGCTATCATTTGTTCCATATTTGTTAAGTCTTGTTGGTATGTTTATGTGGTAAACATTTATGATGTGGCCATGTTGTCATTCATTCCGGTCTTAGTATTATAGAGGTTGTGTGTTATTGAAAGTTCATGGTGTTATGCTTTTCATAGGTTGTACATGGATCTCGAGGTGATGTCAGTATTTTTCCCACACTTATTATTAACAACAGACAATATTGAGGTTGGAATCCTTTGTTCTTATACATTCTATCTTTTACAAATGCAAGAATAAAATGCGGCAAACTAACATCCTTCTACATCTCATTGCAGGAAAATTGGACAAGGGGGTTGTCTTGAATGCAATTTGTGCAGGATTTCAGGAAACTACTGAGCCAATTGTTTGGTTGAGTGAAGGTGATTTGCTTTATGGGTGGATGAATTCTAGTTGCATAGCTATATACCTTGAATTTTCAGGAATAAGTCATTTTAAAATCCATTATTAAATGCATGGAAGTAACTTTCTTTGTTTCCCAAACCAGATATGGAAACAAATGAATGTTTGAAAAATAATGGTGGTTGCTGGAAAGATAAGAAGGCACACATAACTGCCTACAAGGTATACTGGATGCTTGAACCAAAGGATATAAATATGTTGTGTTTTTGTGGCAGGACTCACCTAAACCATTAAATTGTAGAATTATGAATATGAATTGTTTGCTATTTTTTGTTAAATTTATGGGATATGGTTATTATAACTGTGAAGGTAAACCTGATCTCTTTTAAATTTCAATTGTTTCATTATTGGCTCACGATAGAAAATTCACAATTCACTTTTTCTTCTTTGTGTTGTTTCATCGTGATGATTTTTGAAGTTCTGTTTTTCCTTATTCAATATGTTTTTATCATTGATTTAGAATTTGATGGGATTAGTTCCTGCATACCTGTTTTTTTCTGAAATGGAATGTTGATAATAACAATCCACATGATTTTCAATGATGTCAGTTCATATGATTTCTTTTGATTTTAAATTTATACAATTTGATTTTATTGAGAATTACAAGTTGTTCCATACAAAATTCATATTACATTCATCACACTAGATGTGTGTGAAAGAAAGAATGAGATAGACTAGTGGGAAAAAGTAGCCAATGGGACAAAGAGAGATGCAATTATTTGAACTGGTTCTGAAGGTGCAGGCGGACAAGGGCGCCATGCACTCTTACATGTTAATATAGATAACAATTTAAAAATTAATCAAGTATTAATCTAGAAATTAAATTACAACATACCAAAATCAGTCTAAAATTCTTAGCACTAAGTCTCAAATTAAGAGATCAAAATTCATCGAACTCTCAAGGGCCTATTGAGACAATATTCTTTAGGAGACTAAATTCTATATTGTTGGTTGTGAGATGAAGTATGCAGGAAGAAGTTGGTAATGCATTGTTCCATCCTAACAATGCCTCCCTGATTTTGTAACAAGTTTTAACCATGTAAAACTTGCCTCTATTGAGTTTTACAAGGGTGTGTCTATTAAGGTTTACAAAGGTGGAAAATATCAACAAATGTGTTCACAATCAATGGGGGAACTCGAAACTTGGTCAATACAATGCTGAAAGTGAATTGTTTGCTTGCTTTACAATAGTCCTGTAAAACACGAGTACCATTAATTTCTTTACATAAGTGATTCTAACAAACTCAATTATAGACCTAACCTTACAGCTATAAAAATATTTGGGTGTGAGTAGGCATCAAATAAATGGATCTCAAGATCAGTATCTTGAAATGGAGGGAAAAGTGCTTCCATTTGTGAGCGGCAAGGGCATTGTACTACTTATGAATCCTAGAACTTAGAAGGTTAGATATGAAAAGCCTCTTGTTTTGGAAGATTCAAAGCTGTAACCTTTGTTTTCTCAATATTGGTTGTCAAATATTTATTAGTACAAAAGTAATGAAGGAAGCCTAGTTGCTTCTGCAACTACAAGCCCTCAACTGTATGGTGTAGAAGCCCCAAATCATCAGCATATAGGAAGCTATGAATAATTATATTAAGAAGGAAACATCCATAATTTGGTCCTATATTGGCATGACCATAATCCTCTTGTCAAATTGGGTATAAGCTAAATCAAAGAGGGGATATGGGACACCTTTGTTTCTGTCCAGTGGTGCTGAAAATGCTATATGTGAGCCTTCTTTTTTTTGTGAATCTACACCATTAGTTGTGTAGAGTGAGATGAGAACAATCTGAACCCTGTCTTGAATCCCTAACCTGATGCAACCAATCAAATAAAGGTTTAATTGGTATTATGTTAGTTTTCTCAAAGGTCAATGACACAGAAGGCTAGGGCCTTGCTGAACAGAGATTTCTTAAATAATGGCTCCTAAATTGAATCCCATTAATGGCATGATAGCTTCTACAGAATCTTACTTGTCCTTTTTTCCAAAAGATTTATTTATGTAGTAAATTTCCAATGTAAGTGGGTGAGTGTCTTTTTATGCTAAATAATGTAATAAACTATGTTATATTAATAAATTGAATACTTTTTTTTGGCTTTGCACTTGATGTCTTTGTATGAGTTAAGTAACTTTAAGTTGTGATTTTTCTCCTTAAAGAAAAGTACCTATTGACCTACATTAAGAAATATAAGAGTTTGTTTTATTTTATTTTACTAGTAAGTATTTCATATACTTATTTGAAGATGATATTGACAGCAAGTGTGAAGTAGCGCACATAATGAATACATGAAATAAATCGTGTTGTTCTAAACTATATTGCATTGGCTTTGGGGACAGTGGAACGGTGGGGACGAGTGGTTGGGACAATTAGAGCACACCCCCAATTTTTCAAGGGAAGGTTGAGGATGGCACGTACACACACACACACAGAGAACGGTGGGGACGAGGCCCTGGGACGGTTAGATCACACCCCCAATTTTTCAGGGGATGATAGGTTGGGGATGACACATACACACACACAACATTAAAAAGTTAGAATTCATCATAAACAATTGTAGTTGCTTGTAAGCACAATAGTATTTACTTTATAGTATTATGCACATCTATTTCCATAACTTTGCTATGTTTTTCATTTGGTATATGTACAAAGGCAGTGCAATGAATTCCACAAAGGAAAATCACATGTGGCTTTCTGCCACAAATTGTTTGGTAGATTGACATTCTTGAGCATTCAGTGTGTTGTCCCCATTGTCCGATTTTTCTTTTCAGCGACTCCATTTTGTTGTGGATTGTAAGAGATAGTATATTATCTCATGACACCATTCCCTGTATAAATTTTGAAGAAATAATTGCACTTGACCACCTCACTACTAGCAATTCTTAGCATTTTCAACTTCGTTACACGGTGATAGTGGAACGTTTGACAAGGTAATAAGCCCAATCTATTCAACAATAAGTTGAAAATTTTACTACAATTTTACTTGGGAACATTACACATATTGTAAAGTGCTCCACTATTGTAAATGATTGAGGACTATAGATGAGCCAAGCATGCATCCTTCTATAGATTGCTTACCTTAAATGGATTGTATGTACATTACGTAACTAAATTTAGACTAAGTCGGAATTAGACAACTACTAGAATAAAACTGAACTAACACATGCAAATTGTCTAACAAACTACTAAGGATAACATGCAAACAATCGAGAGTAGATTCTTGGAAATAGAAAAAAAATCATTCCTACATAATGAATAATCTACTGCACCATACTGCAGAGTCTAGAAGAGAGGAAGTGTGCCTTCACTATCTAGTTTGAATTGCTTGAACTAAATAACCCAGATATGTTCACATGACTACCATACATGTGCCTAGGCTGTAGAAGACTACAAGGTATAGTCTAACACTCCCTCTCACTGAGGAAAGTGTTATTTTGAGATTAATATTTTCAACACAAGGTATGAAAATAAGTGAAATTATTGTGTATCTATTAATAATAGACTAGAATAGATTTTTGTTCTTTGTAAATTTGGTTATTTATTTGACCTTTTCTACAACATATGTTATCCATGCATTTTTCCATCTATATTGTAGAATGGAGGCTACACACTGGGCTACTACTGCACACAGTGTCCAGTTGTGTGGTATTTCCCCATAAGTAATCTATCAACACTAACGTAATTGGAAAGATCATTGGTGCTAGTTATCAGACTCAGTCAAGTAGACCCAGATATGCTGATTCTACCTGTTATGATCCCTACTATTATCTCCCAAAATAATTTATTTTGATAGTATGAAGAATTTAATTCACGCAATGAGGGATATGAATATCACTGACAGTTTGAAAGTCTCTATTTTTTATGAAAATTTCACAAGTTGTAGCTTTTGGTGGCTTAGGCGAGGATCAAAACATCTCATTAGCCACCAACAGACATACGAACTACGGCTTCCACAATCATATGAAAACTTCGGCAATCAGAGGTCCTAAGGACTACATATCGACGAGGCAACGCTGAAAGTTTCCGCAATGTCAGCGATATAAAGCACTAAATGCCACCAAAGTCACGTATCGGAAATCGGAACCACTACTTAATAAAGCGTCGAAACTTGAAAACACTAACCATCAGCAAGATAGTTCACTAAGGAGCTGCAACGGTGGGAGATAGACTGACTACGGGTTCTGTGACAATAGAAAATCCTCAGTGATCGAAAGAACTAAGGACTTCGGATCTGCAAGTTTAAAATTAAGCATCTCCACAGTGTCTGTAACGCAACGGACAAGGCCTCCAATCAATGAAAAAAATCATTCTGATAGCGATAAAGAAAAATCGCCGATAGTTAAAAATATAAAGTTTTGAAAAAATAAAACAAAAGAGATAATGTGCATCGGCGAATAACAAGACTGTCCATCGGTGGCATAGATGACTAATGCCCCAATTCCTTCATCTAATGACTTTCAACAGCGATAAAATCAAATCATTGAAAAAAAAAACAAAGCATTAAGTGTTCAAAAGACTCTCAACTAGGCAGCGATAAAATTAGTTCGTTTTACCTCCGCAACAGCAGCAGCATTTCGATCTAAGGTGCCGATGGGATAGTGGCTAGAGATTTCGATTTTCGATTGCAAAGCTAGTGGTTTAAATCTCTGACACTGCGGCAGCATTTAGGTAAGAGGTTTCGATGCATTAGTTATTACAGCTTCTGATCACTGACAAGCTAGTGATGGAAAGCATCAATACATTTAGGCTTGGAGCGCCGACGAGCTAGAGGACAGAGCTTTCGATCGCTGATGCATAAATCGTCGCGACGTTAGTCATTTGAGGTGTCGACACTGTGGCAGCATTGAGGCTTGGTGTGCTGACAAGTTAGACGTCAGAGCTTCCGATCAGCAACCACGACAACAAGGTAGTAAATTTTGGTGGATTAAACAAGAAAGGTCACTTCAGTTAACCGCCGAAACACTAGCTTTGGTGCCAATTTTACACTGAACCAGCAGTGGTGATTATCAGTGACTACTGTAGTTATTTAGTATTTACTCAGTGAACTAGATCTTCGAAATAGATAGACAAATAGTTAGCTAGGGTTTTAAACCCTAAATCTAAAAAACTATCACTTCTGAGTATTTCTTGTGAAAACAGATCGAAGTTTCAAGATCTGTCATTTTTTGTAGAAGGCTATAAAGCCCATGATTGATTTTATAATAAGGGTTCAACTTCAGGGATTTATGAGTCGATAATATTTTCAATATTCTCATTTTACTTATTCATGATATAAGCTCTTTTGTTGTTATCTATTCAACCATCATCTCTTTCTTTACTGTATTTATGCATGAATGTGTATTTAGGTCATTTTCAAATTGATTAAAAAGCTAATAGTTGTCATCCTATTGGTTTATTAATGCTATTTGATTCATAAATACCATCCTCATCAGGACTTAGCCATTTATATGCATGTATTTTGTATGTAAGTCTGCCAGCCTGGTGAGTTCTCCATCCCTGCACCTTATTGTCAAACTTCTGAGCAATTGCAACTAAAAGCCTTGTAAACGAGTGAGTTTTATGCATGCCTTGAGAGTGGAAAGGTTATATAGGTCAACTGACTTGATCCATATCAGAAAACCCCAAAAACATTGTAAGTTACCAGGCATACTCGAGCTACAACCTAGAGGAGTTTCCTGGAGTGATAACAAACTTGTGCCATTGCCAAGGAGAGGAGATTGAAGCTCAGCTTCCCTGGGAGATGACATAGATCCATGCTTTGATGATAGATAAATATTGGACATTATTATGGTTGTAATCATCTATCTAGTGACTCCATTGATATAAGGTGGCTTCAAGAAGACCAAGTACCAGATCAAACCCAAAGGGGCCACCAGCAGCACCCGTTTCAGATCTAGAAGAAATTTTGAGGAAAGTTGGGGCTTTACTAACACAGACCAGCAGTGCTGCACAAAAAGATACATCAGGTATTTCAAGAAATATTTTTGTTATTATTTCTTCTACTGAAACACTTAATTCCCATTAATTTTTAGATACATCAAAAAAATCTATGGGTTGGGCATCTTCAATCACTGCTACTTGTGAAGATCCAATCCCTGGGGACTCCACTGGGATAAGTATACCACCACCTTCCTAGAAAGTATCTTCATCAGTGCTGCCTTCCACAATCCTGTCCATACCCATTTCCAATATGGATTCCCCTCAATTGACCAAGATGGAAAGGATCCTGGTATCTAGGTATGCAACCCTAATTTTTCCAAATCCCCTCGCAGCCATGCCTACTGGGGATTATCTCAATTATATGCCGAAGTTTACAAGGGAAGGGGATTTCACTACTGAAGAACATCTAGAGGCTTTTTACAGCTATGCTAAAAATATTAACATAGAACAAGAAGATGTATGGACTAGGGTTTTTGTGCAAAGCCTAGATGGCCAAGCTAGGAGTGGTTTAAGGAACTACCTGCTGGATCAGTGGCAGGCATAGAGGCCCTAGATGACATTTTCCTAAAGCATTGGGGAAAAAGGAGGGATCATCTCTACTGTATCATAGAATTCAGCAACCTGAAAAGAGAAAATGGGGAGTCTGTCTCCAACTTTACCAAGAGATTCAACAATATGTACAGCAAGATCCCTACCGAAATTAAGCCCATTGATACCTCAGCTAGGATAACTTATGCAAATGACTTTGGCTCTAACTTCTACTTAATTCTCAAAGAAAGGAGGTTTTCTTCCTTATCACTCATGCAGGATGCTGCCCTAGAGGTAGAGTCAAACATTCTGGCATCTCAGAAGGTCAAAGGGAAGATAGACAGGAAAAATTTTCCAACAAACTATAATGGGGCTTCGGCATCAAAGAACAAGATTGACAAAATGACCAAACTGTTAGATAACCTGACTGCTGAAATGTCTAAATTGAAGGACCAAGGACATCTACTAGTGAGGGGTAAAGGGACAAGTGACTTTTCTCCTCGAAACCCAAATTTTGTTCCTTATAGAAGAGGAAACCCCCCAGTTCAGATTCTCAAAAGGGAAAGGAATCAAGGGGAATAACAGAGGATAAAAGATCCATTTCAAAATGTTGTATTAGAAGAAGAGTCAGAATTCATTGAAGAAGAAGGAGAAGCTGAAGACAATATCCACTGCATGGAGGATGAGGTGGACTGTTCTTTTCTGACACAGGAAGAATATGAGGAAGCCTTGACTGATGAGAATATCACTGAAGGTTATGTCTATCATGATGATGGTCAGGGAGGTTACCAACTGAGGTCTAGGTTGGTTTCTCCCCTCAAGAAGAATGTTATACCTATCAAGCAGCATGTTGCACCTGGTAGAAAGGTTGTTGTTTTACCAAAGAAAGTGGTTGTCCCATCCAAAGCACTGCATAAACCAGCACCTTCAGCCACACCTGATCAAGTCCAACTCAAACCTACAGCTCATGAGGTAAGGTTTCTAGATAGGCTACATTATTCTTTCAACCTTGAGTCTAAAATTCAAAAATTTAAAATCCCTTTCCCTTTAATTGAGCTAATGAAGAATGATGCATTTAAGACCTCCATTATGAATTCCCTTCATCCCAAGGTTCACATTGACATTGACTTCATGAACCTGGAAGATGACAATCCTGTTGTAACCCTGGGCCCCATGATTGAAGACCTAAAGGACTCCTGCCCACCATTCTATATATCCTTGAACATCCATGATAAAATCCTCCATAATTGTCTGTTGGATTCAGGAGCATCTCATAACCTAATGCCAAAGGCTATGATGGATGAGATTGACCTCAGCATCACCAAGCCCTGCCATGATTTATTCTCCTTTGACTCCAAGAAGGTCAAGTGCTTGGGCCTCATCAAAGACCTTGTTGTAAACTCGACTCAACTACCTTCGAAAAGTGTAATGATGGACATCGTAGTGGCTAATATTCCTCCAAAATTCGGCCTCTTGCTGTCAAAGTCATGGAGCAAAAGACTAGGTGGCACCCTTCAGATGGATCTCACATATGCCACCATTCCCATGTTTGGAGGGGAGACTAAGAGGTTGTACAGGGAAAATCAGCTAGCATACATTATAAGCAAGGAGAGCCACTCAATGAATCACCCCATCTATGTAGTAGAAACTGATTTCAAGTCTTGCATTTTGCAAATATATGATGATTAGCAGACATCAATTCAGCTCACTAAGCCCACCCATTAGCAGCCTGAAGAAGTAACAACAGCGATATGGACCATGTATTTCGATGGGGATAGCGCTCAAATATCAGCAAGCGCGGGTGTAGTATTGATCTCCCCATCTAAGGAAAACATTCACTTATCTTATAAGCTTGATTTCAAAACCACTAAAAACGTAGCAGAATATGAAGCCTTGCTGCTAGGAGTTAAAGCCGCCAAGGAGATGGGGATCATCTGCATGAATATTTTTGGGGACGCAAACCTCATCATACAACAGGTCAACAACACTTTTAAGATAAAAAATATCAGATTGAAGGCCTACAAGGACAAGGTATGGAAACTCAGAGACTCCTTTATGTTTTTTGAACTGTCATATATTCCTAGGTCTTTGAATCACCTGGTTGATTCCTTGGCCGTCTCTACAAGTCTATTCATTCCTCCTTTACCCCCTAAGTTCAGCTATGATGTTCAAGTCAAGTACAGACCCTCTCTACCAGAAAATGTAAAATTTTGGAGGGTGTTTGAGAATGATGAGGAGCTTAGTAAATTCCTTCAGTCAGTAGATGAATTCTTTGACATACACATAGACCAGGAAAACCTTAACATGGAGGAATCCAAATAGCTCAAGTTAAAAGATAAAGTGATTGAGCAAAATATTGTCCAATTTCCCAGCAACTACATACCTCGAGGTCTAGTACCACTGGAAGAACTGTTTGATCACAATGGCATCCCTCTCAAGCCTACCAAAAAGGAGCTAGACCCTGTTATCCAAGAGCAAAACATAGGCATCCAAATTCATCCTAAACTGATAAATCTTTCCACAGGGTTTAATGCTGATCAAAAGTCTAAATTTTGCAGCTTGATAAAAGAGTTTGCTGATGTTTTTGCCTAGGAGTATAGTGACTTAAAAACTTATGACACCAATATCATCCAGTACAGAATTGCTTTGGAGAAAGACACCATTCCTTTCAAACAGAAGCTAAGACCCATCAGCCCTCTCCTATTACCAGTGATTGAAAAAGAGATCCACAAGCTCCTTAAAGCCAAGATCATAATTCCCCTTAGATATTCGAAGTGGATTGCAAACCTGGTAGTGGTAAGAAAGAAAAATGGAGAAATCAGGTTGTGTGTGGATTTTAGAAACCTGAACAAGTGTTCCAAGAAGGACAACTATCCACTGCCCAAGATAGAACACCTATTGCAAAAAGTCTCGGGGGATAGAGTTATGTCCTTCCTTGATGGCTTCTCTGGATACAACCAAGTTGTTGTGCACCCTGGTGACCAAGAGAAGACTACCTCTACCACCCCCTGGGGCACCTTCATGTATGCTAAAATGCCATTTGGGATAATGAATGTCGAGGTTACTTTTTAGAGAGCCATCGACCTAGCTTTTGTAGGGCTAAAAGATAAGTTTGTGCTGATACATTTGGATGACTTAACAGTTTACTCTCATAGCCATCATGACCACTTGCAACATTTAAGGAAGGTATTTCTGAAGTGCAAAAGGTATGGAATATCACTAAACCCCAAGAAGTCCCAGTTTGCACTCAATGAAGGAAATCTCTTAGGCCACATAGTCTCAACTGAAGGTGTAAAGATCGATCTAGTAAGGGTGGAATCAATTCAGCAGCTGTCAATACCAAGGTCAAAAAGAGACATTCAGTCCTTTTTAGGCAAGATAAACTTTGTCAGGAGATTCATTCCTAATTTCTCCAAGCTAGTAAAGCACATAACTGTCATGCTAAAAAAGGATGCAGAAATAAAGTGGACTCACCAAGAAAGAAACTCTTTTGAAGAAATTAAGAAATCCCTCATGGGGGCCCCAACCCTAATTAGTCCCGACTACACCAAGGGTTTTTACATTTTCTCTTTTACATCTTATGACACAGTGGTAGCTGTACTATTGCAAAAGATTGATGAAGGTCTTGATCATCCAATTGATTTTTTCAGCAGAACCCTGAGAGATACTGAGCTAAAGTATGACCCAATTTAGAAGCAAGCATATGCTCTCATAAAATCTTTGAAGACTTTCAGAATCTACATTCTCCATGCAAAGGTCATTGCGTATGTCCCTTCAACTGCTATGAATGATGTTTTGACTCAGCCTGACATTGATGGGAAGAGAGCTAAGTGGATTTCCAAACTCATTGAGTTTTATGTAGAGGTGAAACCCACCAAGCTGGTAAAGGGATTAGGTCTAGCCAAAATCATGGCCAAAGAAAACTGTGAACTGATGGGAATAAATTTCACATGTGTCAGATCAGCAAAGGTGCAAACTATGGTAGCAGCTAAAACAAAATTAAATCAATATTAGAATAATAGTCCATAAGTAGCTGAGAACATATCTTCATGTGAGTGGTACTCAGGTATCATTCAATTTTTGCTAAAATTAGAAGTTTCTCTTGATCTCACTCCTAACCAAGCACAATCTCTTAAGTTGAAATCTGTTAAGTTTTGCATAATTGACAAACTGATGTACTAGAGGGATCAGTATGGAATTTTGTTAAGGTGTCTAGATAAAGAGGAAGCAGAGCAGGTCATGCATCAATTTCATTCCAGTACATGTGGAGGCTACCACTACTGGAAAACCACAGCCCACAAGAACTTAAGAGAAGGATACTATTGGCCAGTCCTCTTTGCTGATGTATGCATTTTTGTAAGAGCCTGTGACCAATGTCAAAGATTTATAGCGAAGTAGCAGCTCAAATCCTTGCCCCTTAGGCCTGTTACAGTGAATGGGCCTTTCCAGCAATGGGGTCTGGATTTCATAGGTGAAATAAATCCATCTTCCAATGGACCGCATATATGGATCTTAGTAGCCATTGACTACTTTACCAAATGGATAGAAGCAATACCCACCAGAAATGCCACTCATCAAGTCATCATG
Source organism: Pseudotsuga menziesii (assembly GCA_001517045.1). NCBI lineage: Eukaryota > Viridiplantae > Streptophyta > Pinopsida > Pinales > Pinaceae > Pseudotsuga > Pseudotsuga menziesii. The sequence goes on along the minus strand of LPNX010755252.1, from coordinate 150,127 downwards.
AGATTTTTATATGAGAACATCTTTAGCTATTTTGGTTGCCCAATAAGGTTAGTAACTGATAATGCACCAGATTTTAAGGCTGGGGCATTATTTAAAATGTGTGAATCAATGGGTATTCAACTGGTGCACTCCACATCCTATTACCCACAAGGCAATGGCCTGGTTGAGTCATCCAACAAAAGCTTATTCAGAATCATCAAGAAACTGCTAGAGATAAATCAAAAAAGCTGGGATTCAAAGCTTAAGTTTGCTTTATGGGCTAATAGGGTAACAGACAAAATATCCATAGGTAATTCTCCATTCAAACTATTTTATGGCACTGAGGCAATCTTTCCTATCTAGCTCATCCTTCCAGTGGAAAATTTCTTTTAGGAAGAGGAGGATGAACCAAATGATATGGTAAGAAGGATGGTGGATTTGGTAGAATTACAACAAATAAGGGAGCAAGTTGTAGGAAAATCAAAAGCTCATCAACAGAGGATAAAGGGCATGTTTGACAAAAGAGCAAAGGCAGACAACTTCCAGATCAGAGATTGGGTCCTCAAGTGGGATGCTACCAGAC
>LPNX010755252.1:99150-146923 GCA_001517045.1 Pseudotsuga menziesii | reverse complement strand
GAAGCTAGTGGTTTAAAGCTTCGACATTATGGTGGAATTCAGATAGGAGGTTCCGATGCATTAGTTATTACAGCTTCCGATCACCAACAAGCTAGTGATGGAAAGCGCCGATACGTTCATGCTTGGAGCGCCGATGAGCTAGAGGACAGAGCTTCTAATCACCGATGCATAAACTATCACGACTTTAGTCATTTGAGGCACCGACACTATGGCAGCATTGAGGCTTGGGGTGCCAATAGGTTAGAGGTCAGAGCTTCCGATCGGCGACCGCGGCGACAAGGTAGAAAATTTTGGCGGATTAAACAAGAAAGGTCACTTTAGTTAACCGCTGAAACACTGGCTTTGGCGGCAATTTTACACTGAACTAGCAATGGTGATTATCAATGACTACTGCAGTTATTTAGTATTTTCTCAGTGAACTAAATCTTTGAAATAGATAGAAAAATAGTTAGCTAGGGTTTTAAACCCTAAATCTGAAAAACTATCACTTCTAAGTATTTCTTGTGAAAACATATTGAAGTTTCAAGATCTGTCATTTTTTATAGAAGGCTATAAAGCCCGTGATTGATTTTATAATAAGGGTTCAACTTCGGGGATTTATGAGCCGGTAATGCTTTCAAGCTTCTCATTTTACTTATTCATGATATAAGCTCTTTTGTTGTGATCTGTTCAGCCACCATCTCTTTCTTTACTGTATTTATGCCTAAATGTGTATTTAGGTCATTTTCAAATTGATTAAAAAGCAGATAGCTGTCATCCTATTGGTTTATTAGTGCTATTTGATTTATAAATACCATCCTCATCAAGACTTAGCCATTTATATGCATGTGTTTTGTATGTAAGTCCGCCAACCTTGTGAGTTCTCCATCCCTGCACCTTATTGTCAAACTTCTGAGCAATTGCAACTAAAATCCTTGTAAACGAGTGATTTTTATGCATGCCTTGAGAGTGGAAAGGTTATATAGGTCAACTGACTTGATCCATATCAAAAAACCCCAAAAACATTGTAAGTTACCAGGCATCCTCGAGCTACAACCTAGAGGACTTTCTTGGAGTGATAACACCTACCTCAAATGAAGGTAGGTTCAGCTTGGACCTAACCAATGCAGATCAAACCTGGTTTGACCCAGTTTGATTGGTGGGCCTGGGTGATACAAAAACCCCACCGAGCCTTGAAAAATCTATCATGCCTGGAAAATTATAAATTTTGGTTTTGGGGTATTATCAAGCTCATTCTTGGTCCTAGGCTGTAATATTTATCTGGTATTTTCATATTTTTTCATATGATTACATATTTGAATTTGATTCTTGAGTCTTGACACCAGATAGTTTGAACACTTCTTTTTGTTTTGGTTCATGAATCTCATGCCATTGTCCATGACAGTTATGAAACTTGATGAATAATATTATAATTTATGATTGATTGTAGATTGTAGTTGTATGATATACTTGGATATGTTATTTTTTCATTACCTTCAGTGCTTTTGCTTTATATTCTAAATTGAAATAAGTTATGAGGATATGGATTTGAGCTAGATCTAGATTGTTCGGATTCGGATACGGATCCTCTAGTTTTTTGAAAATCCAGGATTGACATTTGGATTCAGGTATGGATCTTCCAGTTTTTTGAAAATACAGGATCCACATACAATAGGGAAATGACAAGTACAAACAAATATATAAATATTTTTATAATAAATAAAAAATTAGAGTTAAGAATCAAAATCATCCAAGAACCACAAAAGTAGAACTATAACTTATAACAAAAAATGAGAATTCTCATGCATATTACTATTAGCCATCCACATAAGATAACTGATAATTTTACAAGTTAACACCATCATTGATAATTGATAATTTTTTATTTTGAAGACCATTTCAGCGTAAGCATGAAGCATGTCATAACAAGGCTCATATCATTAGTGAATAAAGTGATTTTCTTGAATTCTATCGCAGGACTAAATAACAGTGTGGGACCTGGGTAAAGTGAGCAACACTATAGCACATAATGATAGATATACCTTGACCACGATAGATCAAACCTTCAGAGCAGACCTTCATAGATCAGAACTTGAGAGCAGATCTTGACATAAGGATAAATTGGATCTTGAATAGGAATGGGGTTTAGGGTTTTGGAAGTCTTTCAATTAAAAATTGATTGTTTGGTGGATCGATGGGTCAAAAAAGCACTAGAATTTTCATAATCTATTTCAAATTTTCAGGACCCATTTCATTTATGATTTTACACAGTATCCATTTTATGGACTTAGCATCCATTTCCTTCTATAGGGGATCCACTCCCAAGCCAGGTCCTACACAGAGGAGTGGCAGATCTTGTAACACAGATTATATTTAGTTTTATCTTCTTTTGTCTGAGCTAATTCCAAATACAAAAAGTGATTTTCTTGAAATTCTATAATTTTGTATTTTTAAATAGTTGGAGTCATTTTGAGGCTAATTCTTAGGATTTTGTCAAGTCCTGAGTCAAGTTTGACTCTTAAGCTAAATTGAGCATTGTGCCAAGTTGAGCCTGGTTAATTTGGCCCCAACATTAGGTTGTTGTCTTGTGAAATCCTTGCAGGGTTAGGTTTTTGGGCTAATGGGTTGTGCTAAGGTTCACCACAAGATTGGGTTGCAGGTCCTCAAGCTATATTGAGAGGATAGGTTGTAGTTTCTGAAGGACTGCAATAATGGGTTGCAGGTCACTGAAAGGATTGCAAGGTATGTCTACATAGTAAAAGAGGAAGTGGAAAAAGTCCCAGTGGAAGATGAAATTTTTAATTGATTTATTTTGAATATTATCGTAATTGAATGCATAAATTATTGTGCTTCTGCCTGCAATTAATAAAAATTTTGAAGGTGTATTTTCACTCTGAATTTAGTTCTGCATGATCTTATTGGTCGTGCATTGCACACCATGCTACTTGAATTCTTTAGTACCATAATTTTTGTATGTTCTCTGTATGAATTTACCTTAAATAGACTAAGGATAGGTTAGTTGTTGTAGGACATTTACTATGTGTTACAACGAAATCTCGTCCTGTCGAGCCATGTGTTAACCCTTTGCCTAATCCCCAAATTTCTCTCTACTAAACTGGATTGATATTGAGGTTTTCTTTGCCTTTTTTCCCTCTTTAAGAAGGTCGACACTCTTGTCCTTCATGCTAGGTGTGATGAAGGTGCTTTTTCCCTCCATGCTAGGTGCGTCGACTGTGCTCTTTCCCTTCATGGAGGGTGCGTTGGTGGTGTTTTGAGGGAAAAAACTAAGCTTCGAGACCCTTCTCAAAGGTGGATGAGGTGGATTTCTATCCCTATTATCTAGGTGAGGTGGCATTCAGTTCCCAACCTATAGGGAAGATCCCTTAGATCCCTCCTCCTAATCCTCAATCTATTCTATCCCTTTAGCCTTATAAATTAAACCCTCTCTCCATTTGGAAGGGAGGAAGGACTATGTTACTATTATGCTGGTCAAATTTCTAGGTGATCCCTATCTTGCTTTGGAGGCTTTGGCTTGGATTGTTGGATGGAAGGTTGCAGCGTTAAGGCTTGGTTGTGACATTCCTACCTTTTGTAATTTTATGTATCTCCTTGATTACATTAATACAAATCTCTTTCCATAAATGTTATTGTGTTAATAATGCTTATATGTTTCTTCCTTAACTGTTAGCTTAGATCAATTATATGTTTGGATGCGCATATATTGTTTGCTTTTTTCCACTTGCTTGATAGGATTTTGCAGCTGAAGATATGAAGACTCTAAAGCTTGGATCAACAAAGAGAGAAGAGGATCTGCATATTTTAGGTATGTGATCTATCTATTGCTTTGCATTTCCTTTTGATCTAGGAAATTATATTGTATTTTGTATTTGATTTTTTCTAGATCCACTTGGACTAGGGAGATCCGACTTGATTCTAATTAAGTAGATTTATCCGATAACAAACTTGGTGACTCCGCTGGGGGTCTTACATAAATCTGATTTCTTTTGTTTTTTATTTCATATATGTTTATCAATCCTTTTTCTAGCCTCTAGAGACCCTCCCTCCTTTACATTTTGTCTTTGAAGAGTGTCTTACACCCTCTTGATGCTCTTTGGATCACTATCAGACCTTCTGCCCTTTTCCCATAGAAAATATGGCTTTTACTCTATCTGTTTCTCCACCGGCGCGCCTGGGTTGTGTGGAAAAAACATCGTCGGTATCATTTTTTAGTGTCATAAGTGTTGGCTCTATAGGTGCTCTTTTCCTTAGTAGACAGTGCACCGTGGGCGCTTTTCTGCAGTATAGTAGGTGTTCCATGGTGCTCTAGTGTAATGTAGCATGTGCGTCGTAGGTAAGCGCTTTTGTGCAGTATAGTATGTGTGTCATAGGCACTCTGGTGCAGTATAGGGAGGTGCGTCGACCCTTTGAAACTCATATTTTGGCTTGATTTTCCTTCATTTTTGGTTTTGGGTTTGATGGATTTTGGTTTTTGGGCTGCATATGATAGTCATACACCCCCTAGATCCAGCATTATCCCTTCCTCCCCTCAGTCATTGAGTTTTGGTTGCATTTTGGTAGATTTGGAGCAATTATTGATTGTTTTGGAGTTGTTTGGGTGCTTGTCATATTCATTTTGATTTATGAATGAATGGAGTGTTGTAGATACTCTGTCTTTTTATGTTTGTAGATATGAAAAGAGGATTATCCTTTTCTTTATTGTTCAGATTCATGTTTTTTTGAAGAGGAAAATCAATCAAAAGAGAAGAAAAAAAAAGCAAGCCAAAAAAAATTTCTCGGGGCATGACCAAAGAACCCTCAAGCCGGGGGCGTGAACCCCTCCCCCCAGACCTTCCTTGCTCGTGTATGAATTCACAGGTCTTTTCAATAATTCTATTTGATGTTGATCTTTAAAAGATTCATAGTTTCCTTTGAATAGAATTTGGTTTTCTTAGATCTCCGATTTCTGTCTTGTTTTAACAAAAACTCTTTCCCTACCTTAGGTAGTTTTCATTGAAAGAGAAATGTGCATTGTCATGTAGCTAGGATTTGCATTCTTTTTCCATTTCTTGTCTACACATCATGCATCCCTTAAACTCTTAAGATAAAATTAATGCTAGATTAGGTTTAAAATCATTTAGTAAATGTGTGTAAGTTAGTGACGTGTTTCGACATCATTAAGCATGGCAGCTGTCGTTTATTTCCTGCACTACAATTCGGGATCTACATGGTTCCTCCATGTATCATCGATATATTGAATCACCTTTCACGTACCCTTGGGGTATATCAAAAGGTACTTCACGTACTCAATTGTATATCGAAGGGCCCCTTTCGAACGGTTGTGCATTAGACAGCACCACTACGGATTTGAGCTCCCCGTACCTAGTGTATATTGGGAGACCCTTTTAGGATTCCTATGACCATCTGAGTTAACCTTTTGGTCGTCTTGGTATCGCAAAAATGTGAAGCCTTGATAATCTTATGAGAGTCCTGACTTTTTGTCCACTCCTATTCACACAGTTTTCTTGTGGCTTTTAGACTTGAGTAGTGTTTGATCTTGTGTGGTATTTCAGAGATTCTTAGAGAGTTCAAATATGGGAGACTCTCCCAGGACCACCAGTCAATAGAACCCTTTTCAAGGTATGTCTTATTTTTCTCCCCCTTGTGGAGATGTTGATCCTTCCTTCATGACCATTTTGAACCTTCCCGGATTGACTATAGGATTACCTGTATGGTTATTCTCCAATCCTGTCATACCAAATGCACCCTTTGTGTCGGATTCCTATGACCATCTGAGTTAACCTTTTGGTCATCTTGGCATCGCAAAAATGTGAAGCCTTGATAATCCTATGAGAGTCCTGACTTTTGGTCCACTCCTATTCACACAGTTTGCTTGTGGATTTTAGACTTGAGTAGTGTTTGATCTTGTGTGGTGTTTCAAAGATTCTTAGAGAGTTCAAATATGGGAGACTCTCCCAGGACCACCAGTCAATAGAACCCTTTTCAAGGTATGTCTTTTTTTTCTCCCCCTTGTGGAGATGTTGATCCTCCCTTCATGACCATTTTAAACCTTCCCGGATTGACTATAGGATTACCTGTATGGTTATTCTCCAATCCTGTCATACCAAATGCACCCTTTGTGTCGGATCCTGGTCCTTTACCACATGAGAATCAACCTCATGTTAACCCTTCTCCTTCTTCGTCGAATGTTGAATCGACTTCCCTTTATTCCTCTTCACCTATTGAAAACTCTAATGTTAGTAAACGGGCGGGTAAGAAGAAGAATACTAAGCAGAAGGTCACAGCTCCAACCAATGATCTTCATGTTGGAATACCACCAGCCGCTGATCATCGTGCTAGGAGTATTGATGTACCTATTTTTGGCCTGCGTAAAGCTAAGTTCCCTTGTAGACCTTGCAAGGGTGATCACCTTCTCAGGGATTGTCCTGGTCTTTCCCGTGTGCCAGAAGTGTGGTCTAAACATCGTGTGTCATCAGTCTTTGATCATCATGTTGATGATGCCCCATCAACCAGTAACTCTTTGGTTAAGATTCAAAAAGGAAAGGTTAGATATCCTTGCTTGCTCTGTAAGGATATGCATCGCACTTACCTTTGTCCTCGCATGGATGAAGCTTCAAAGTTGTAGGAAGATATTATTGTTCCTCAGCAACAACTTCTAATTGGTTATCATAAGTTTTCCTTTGACATCCCATTGGTTGACCAAATGTTCAATCCAAGTCCATCCTTGGTCGATCCCACTTTTCCGTTGAAGAGTGAAGTTGAAGCAGTCGATCCAGGTCCATCCTTGGTTGTTCCCACTCTTCCTTTAGAGAGTGAAGTTAAAGTGGTCGAGTTGATGTCATCTCCACCTAATCCCACTCTTTCATCATAGAGTTTTGAGACTGAAGTAGTCCCTTCGAGACAGTCTTCGTCTTGTTCCTCTCTTCTAATCGAGAGTGAAAACCATCCTGTTGAAGTTTTCATAGTTAGTTCTGATTATTCTATGCAAGAGGAAATTTTGTCTCTTTTGACAGAACCCTCTCCAAGTAGTGAGGTTATTTCCTTTGAATGAAGTAACCTAACATAATATCATCTTCATTCGAGTGTTCCTTTTTAGATAGCTATGCGAATTAATTCTAAGAGTATACTCCGCACTATCGTTGATGAAGGGGCTTCTGTTAGAATTCTATCCTCTACTGCTTGGCAATCCATAGTTTCTCTTCCACTTGTGCCAACTACTGATCAAATACTGGATTTTAATCGAAGACCTATAGTGCCTTTAGGGATCCTTCCTCAATTTCCTATCACTTTAGAAGGAAAAATTGTATGTATCGATGTTATGGTAGTCCAAGGTCCCTTATATTTCAATCTGCTCCTTGGGCATGATTATGTTTACACCATGAAAGTTGTAGTGTCCACACTCTTTCAAGTGATGTATTTTCCCCATGATGGGAATATTGTGACCATTGATCAACTTTCCTTTGTTAAATCCAATCATATTATGACTCCTAGTAATCAGACTTCCCTGAATGTCCCACATGTTCTTGTGGTTCCTTCCCCTTCTAGTTAGCTTCTTCCCATCATAGGGGAAAAGGGGGAGCATGGCTCCAGCCTTTGGATATCATACTAGAGTCAAGTCGCTAGCTTCTTATGTAAGGGGGCCCCCTGCCAACCTCTGGACATCATGTTGGCTTAGAACAAATGTTGTGAGCATATTTCCCTTTCTCTGTCAAGCTCGTTAAAAAATGAAATAGATGTTTGTGAGCATAGTTCGTATCATGTGTCAAGCTCGTTAAAAAATGAAACAGGCACCCGTGAGCATAGTTCATTTTCTGTGTTAAGCTCGTTAAAAAATGAAACAGATGTTGTGAGCATAGTTCCCATTCTATGTCAAGCTCGTTAAAAAATGAAATGGATGTGATGAGCATAGTTCATTTTCTATGTCAAGCTCGTTAAAACATGAAACAAGTTAGTGAGCATAGTTCCTTTTCTGTGTCAAGCTCATTAAAAACTGAAACAGGTTAGTGAGCATAGTTCCCATTCTGTGTCAAGCTCGTTAAAAAATGAAACAGATGCATGTGAGCATAGTTCCCTTTCTATGTCAAGCTCTTTAAAAAATGAAATAGATTCATGTGAGCATAGTTCCCTTTCTGTGTCAAGCTTGTTAAAAAATGAAACAGATGTCTCCAAGCATAGTTACTTTCTATTTCAACCTTGTGTAAAAATGAAACAGGTCCCCACAAGCATAGTTATTTTCTATTTCAATCTTGTGTAAAAATGAAACAAGTTACCTTGAGCAGTGTTTATTCTTGTTTTCAAGCTCGCTAAAAAATAAAACCGACCTTAAGCAGAGTTCCTATTTCGTTTCAAGCTTGTTAAAAAATGAAACGGATCCTTCCATTGTGTCAAGACTCAATATTTGAGCCTTCATTTCATCTACTTGTAAAGTAGGCGAAACGAAGCTTGGGGGGCATATACCCTACCTATCTGTATTGGATTTAGTTACTTGACAATTATACTAGGGGAAAGTACCGATCACTGGACATCATGTTTGGAAATCACCCGTCAATGGGATTTATTATGAGCATACTTTCTTTTAGTTTCAAGCTCGTTAAACCATGAAAAACTTTTTTAAGCATAGTTCTTATTATGTGTCAATCTCGTTAAAAAATAAAGCAAATACCTTGAGCATTCTTTCAATTGATCTTTGAGCTCGTTAAAAACAGTAAGATGGTGTTGAGCTTACTTTTCATTTTCCATGCTCTGGTTAAACTATGAAAAGTGGTTTGAGCTTACTTTATTGCTTTTTCATGCTCTGATTCAAACATGAAAAAGGTTCCAAGTGCCTTTTATACCTTTAGCATGCTCGTTAAAAACTCAATGAAGAGGTATCAAGTATAGTTTTACTGTTTTTTAGACTCGTTAAAATTGGATTATGAAAAAATAACTCATTACGAAGTTATATTTAAGCTCTTTTCAGTCTCCTTAAAAACACAAAAAGATTGCCAAGCGAACTTGTTACATTCACGCTTGTAAAAGTATCAGGACAGTTGACTAGTCAGTGGTAGGTTATCTCTTTTTTGGACTAATTAGGACTATTTACAAAAAAGGAATTTTTGGAGTCTTCTTAGTCATTTCAGACTCTCTAAACATGAGATGACAAATGAGTTTACTTTCGTTGGACTCATAAAATCAAACGATGAAGGACCCTTTTCTGGGAATGAACCCCTCCTTTCTCAAGTTCGTAAAATATATGAGATTGGACTCTTCCGAAGGATGAGCTATATCAAGCATTTGTTACCCTTTTCCAACTCGTTAAAAAACAAAGAGGTACTCATCAATCATGATGGGGAAATTAAGGAAAGAGTTTGTATCTTGTTATAGCAGTACATAGTCACTCTTGAACATGGAACTCATTTGCATATGCATTTCAGAACTGGGTAATCTATTTTTCTTTGAGTCCTACTAATTCCTAGAGTCTTCTTAATCCTTTGAGTTGTCCAAGAATACTCTCACCGTCATAAGCATTGGGGGATTGGTATCATTCTCATGTCAATACTTCCAATTCATGCCATGCCCATGTTGTTGGAGCAGGGTCCCGCAGCTACAGAAGAAGCTGCTAGTTTAGCGGAGAGATAAGTTTTGGTGGAAAGAAGATAAGATAGAGCTACGACGCCGTAGCACATTTCCAGCTGCAGAGCAGAGCCGGAAACCATGACTTTTGAGATAGAAAAGTCAAGAAAGGCAATGGTACCTGAGCAGCCGAGAAGAGAGAGCTCACCCATTGCATTGAAGGCAGCGGCGGAAGACAGGAGGGCTCAGCGACCCTCATAAAGGAGAACGAGCAACGAGGCTGAAGCATTGAAGACGAAGTACAGAAAAGCGAAGCGGTGCACAGTACCCATGATCAGTGCCGGGAAGCATGGAAGACTACAAAGAGCTGTGGTGTGACGGAAAGCGGCTACCTCAAGTACAGATATGGCTGACTGTCACTAGTTAGGGTTGGGTTACTGTTGGGACAAGCCCATAGTGTTGTAATGGCAAGACCTTCGGGCTGCCTATAAAGGGATATATTTTGTATTGTAAAAGGTTGGCATTTTGGGCGTTTAGGCCATCCAGCTAGTCGGATAACATATAGTAGCCATTGAGTCTGTTAGCTCATAGTATCTTGTATTGTAATAGAGTTGAGCTCTGGTTCTGTTATTAGCAGTAGTAATCTTACTGTAACCAGTAGCTAGCTTATAGAGCGTGCATGTAATGATCCGCAGGGATCGACAGAGAGGGAAGAGTATATTGTAGGAGAGCAATATAGAGGAGAAAAGAGATCTAAGAGAGAAGATCTTGAGCTGCATATGCGGTGCAGGAGAACTGTGTTTTACCTTCCCCTGAGCTATAAGAAAAACATAGTTCTGTGGACGTAACTTCCATCCTGGAGGTGAACCACGTTAAAATCAAGTGTTATGTGATTGGTCTATGTGTTATGTTTACTTATGCATTTCTCAGGAATTTCATGGACTTTGTTACAGTTTAATGAATGAATGTGTTAATCGGTTCACAGTAACATAGAAGGATAAATATAAGTCGAAGTCTTTGGCATGTTGTATGTGGTTCATTTAAGCTTTGCGTGAACAGTCACCAGTTGAGGTATTGAATAGCCTTGTATGTTAAGTCTTTCACATCGACACGAACAACGCTAAGTGCGCTAAGCCGCGGAGGTAGGGTATCACAGAGAGGTGATACCTCATCGGCAGAGGAGCTGTGGTGCGCAATACCACAAGTTAAGGACTTAGCGTTGGGCAGGAGCTGCGTGTCGCACGCTGCATGGCGACGCGGTAAGGTTGGAGATATCGCAAGACTGGGAAAGTGCACAACGTAGAAAAATACCGCACGACGGTATAAAGGAATATCTCGCGGCTAGAAGAGCTACGAGACAAGGAGATCGCGCGACGCGTAGAGGAAGAGACCTCGCAGCTAGGGGATCTGTGAGCCGCAAGTAGGATTGCCACAGAACCTGGTCCAAGACACTTGAGTCCTTGGCCAACCCATTAGAATCACTTTGGGTGAGACTTCAGGCCGCTTTGCGGTCTGTCGCCGAAAGGGCCAGTGAGCTAGGGGTGTTGTTGGTTGATTATAGTAAACCCGGGTCTGCCCAAAGTAGCCAACAAATGGTTCTGTTGCCGGTTTTGAACAACTGAGCACTAATGTTCTATTGGAATCCTACTAGAGAAGATTTTCACCAGTGGCTGGATTCAAACTTAAGGGAGTTTGCCAAGAAAGAAAATCAGAGCCTTAAATTGAGCACAAAGGACTGGTTACAAAAGCATATCGCTTCAAATATACACGCGATATTTTTTGCAACCTATGGAAACGAGCTTTATGACTGGTTATCAAAGTTGACAGATAGGAACATATTCAAAAAGAAGAGAAACATTGTCTAGACATCGGAGCTGATTCAGACCGTGCAGAATCTCGACAATCCCATTACGAGAGCAGTGGACTTCTGGCTTGCGAGTGTGCTAGGAGGCTTCGTCACAGAGTTTGCAGTTGACCAGAGAAAAAGCTTCAGCGAGGCTAAGCGGTACTTCTTCAAAGGATATCGTGGTAAGTACCTAAAATATCTAAACTTGTCCATTAAGATGCTGCTACATGAAAAAGGATTAATGGACATGATTTCAGATGAGTAAGTAAAGATAGTAATGTCACAAGAGTTTGAAAGTGATTTTGATGACATTGGACGAACACGTAGTGGCAAGAAATATAAAGTAGCTTTCGGCTCTCCTGTATTTGGAGACAGTTCAGACAATATTAGGCAACCGAGTCCTAGTACCACAGAAGAACCATAGGGGGGTATCCCTTACCATCCCTATACCCCACAGAAATAGACCGAGACTCAAAGTAATCCCGTAGGTACTCCATCCAGTAGCTCACAGATAGTACCTACTACTGCTACATCACCTTCAACCACACCGCCGAGTGGTAGTAATCCAGTCAATCAGAACCCACCACAGAGAAATAGAATGGGAGATTATATGAAGCTACCTACCTTTAAGGGTACAGGAGCAGAGGACCCGGAACAGCATTGGTTTCTATGTGAAGCCATGTGGACCATTAAAAAAATCAACGACGATAACCTTAAACTTGTACAGTTGGTCACCACACTCAGAGATCGAGCTTTAACATGGTACATAAAGTATACCACAATACCCAAGACACTGGCCCAGGTCAAGAATGCCATGATTAAAGAGTTCAAGAAACCTAAGTCTGAGTCTTAGTGCATAACAGAGCTCAAGGATATTAAGCAGCTACCATCAGAGTCAGTATGGGACTTTGACCAGAAATTCAAAGCTCTTATAGACCAAGTAAGCTTTGAGTTTGCGCCGGAGCAGCATAAGGAATGGTTTATTGCAGCGCTGCTCCCTCACATCAAATTGCCACGAATGCAGCAGAAACTCCAGACGCAGGATGACGTGTTGGAGATGGCGATGAAGCTAGAAGCTTCACCTTTAGCTGAAACCAGTGCAGGCATGACAACTCTACAGAACCAGTTGGCCAACCTCACGTTACAGATACATGAACTTAAGAAAGGGAAAGAGGTTATGCAATACATATGGTGCTTACGATGTAAAGTACAAGGTCATACCAAAGACAACTGTCCAGTTTTTGCAGAATATTTAGCGTCAGGGGATCCTAACCCCTTACCATGAACGCAAGGGCCATCGTGTGAAATATGCAAGACACAAGGACATCAGTCTCAGCAATGCCCTTTGCTTCAGAAGTATGTACAGACACCTAAGAACCTATACTGTGTCTTCTGCAAGTCTGTCGGACATGATGAACAGGATTGTCGAGCCTATGATCTCATGTTAGATAGAAAACATGACGTATACAGAGTCCAGCCAGAAACACATGGTCCAGCAATAAGACCACGGCCTGATCTGGCTTACGGTGGATGTGGAGGAGGATTCAGAGGACGAGGCCATGGAGAAGGCTTTTCATGAGGAGAAGGCTTCGGCAAAGGAGAAGGTTTTGGCCATGGTCGCAGACCAATCACTTGTTATAACTGCAGAATTATAGGACACTATGCTAGGGACTGTCAGAGCCCCACTACCACTTGTAACTACTGCAAATCTTATGATCATACCATAGAGGAGTGTCCTACCTTGATAGCTAAGACCAAAGACCCTAAGCCAGTAGTACACCAAAACATCCAGCTTATTGCTGCTAAGCAGGAAGAGCCAGAACCAAGAGTCAATATTGTGACTCGTAGCGGTGTTTCTACTAGTAGGACATCGCAGGAGACCGAAAAGAACATAGGGCAGGAGTGGGTGCGCAGAGCTCCTAGTAAAGCAATACCACTCGACCTGTAGAAGAATAAAGAGACATTTCACAAAGCCAAGGCTTCCTTTGATGAACCAATGCAATAAGGATCGCAGGTACCGTCATCTAGGGGCATACCGCAGCAAGCACCTTGTGGCGATAGCCCTGAACAGATACCGCAGGCTACCACATCGGGAAGATGCGATGAGGATGAATCGATAGGAAGTGTACAATCCTTCCTGCGCAGTTGCTTGAAACTCATGAGAAATGAAAAAGCTATCGGTGAGCTACAGCGCATCATAGATCAGTGTCAGCAACCTCCTCTCCTGGGCAGTGCACACCGCGCTATTCATAATATTACAGGCCATACAAGGACCGGAAGAGAGATGAAGCTCACAGCACAGATTAGAGAGTTTGAAATGGATGAGGTCGTCTTAGATATAGGATCAAAGGTGAATGTTCTAACTAAGCAGACATGGGAACAGATGGGTAGCCCTTAGTTAGTCAAATCACCTATCCACCTGAGATTAGCTAACCAGCAGCGAGTATCACCATTGGGTCGACTGCCGCAGGTGCCAGTTGACATTGACGGAGTTCGCAGTTTTGTGGACTTCGAGGTTATAGAAATCATTGGCGACAATCGACCGTATCCAGCATTATTAAGTATCGATTGGGCGATCAGTAGCAAGGCTATCATCGACCTAAAGAGAAGACAAATGACCTTTGAGGATGCGCAGATCCAGGTCATCGCACCACTGGATCCTCACCAGGGTCCTAGATACATTGAACCTATCTGAGCAGAGGAGGAGGAACAAAACATGGATAGTCTCTACTAGATGACTGCGAACCAGAACGACTACATCAATCCAACCGCAGAAGGGAACATTAGTTGGCGATGCGATAGCTCATGCACATCGGATTCCGATGTTGGTCTAGAGAACTGGTAGAACAGACTTTACGAAGTCTCAGCGCACAGATGTGCGTTTATGAGTAAGTCACTGTGATGGATTGGCGCAGAGATCACTGAGATTCCATCATATCATGGTCTGACAGATATCTAGGACTTCCTTGAGCAGTTTGAGCAACAGATTCCTTACAAGCAGAGGATCGCAGATATGGACCTTGCAGTACGAGCCACACCTGCAAGATGGTGGTATGCGCATAAAGAGAATATCGCATCATGGGATGATATTAAAATATTGATGGCGATCATATTTTCTGTCGACAGAGAGTATGTCCAGCAGAAGTACACAGGAGAAATTGATCCCAGGGCACACATTCAGACATGTGAACAGAACTAGTCGAACATTCCCGAGGATGAATGGGTTCACAGATTCATTCACACATTGGACACAGTTCCAAGGAATTGGTACACAGAGACCGAGTTGCGCAAGGGGACGACCACATGGTCACTTATGACAAACAGTTTCCTACTCACCTTCGTGTTTGAATCAGAACATCCAAGTGTTGCTCAGGCCCTAGACATAATCAAGATCAAGATATTTGAGGACTGTACCATCTCAGTGCAGGCTCAACCTGAGTGGGCCATCCAGTTACAAGCCGCGCTTGAGTGCTATAATTTCGCAGCAAAGCCAGACAATGAAGATAAGAATGAGGATGAGGATCCTCGCAACACCAACATTCCGGAGTCAAAAGGGACTCGCGATGTTTGGGGACCACAGTTAGAGATTCCAGCAATCACTGAACCCATCAAGATTAAAAAGATCAATATTGGCACAGACGCAGAACCTAAGTTTGCCTCTATTGGAGACTATTGGAACGATGAAACAGTCGGACAGATTGCAGATTTGTTACATGACTATCAGGACCTATTTCCCACCAAGTTCATAGAGATGAAGGGAATAGTTGGAGACCTGGGAGTTATGAGGTTACCATTGAAGAAGGATGCTAGACCAATCAAGCAGCGCCCATATAGATTGAATCCGCGCTACAAAGAAAAAGTAAAGGACGAAATCGATAAGATGCTAGCAGCAGGCATCATTGATCCGGTAGAAGAAAGCGAATGGGTTGGCCCCATGGTCATGCAAGAGAAGAAAACAAAAGGGGACATCAGGATCTGTGTCGATCTGCGCAAGCTCAACGATGCATCGCTTCACGATCCATTTTTGACACCGTTCACTGATGAGGTATTAGACAACGTGGGAGGACAGGACGTCTACTCCTTCACTGATGGCGTTTCAGGCTACCATCAAATCAGAATACATCTAGAAGATCGATCCAAGACCACCTTTGCAACAGAATGGGGCTCGTTCCAGTATACGGTAATGCCCTTTGGTCTTAAGAATGCACCAGCTATATTTTCTAGAGTAGTAGTTGTTGTATTTAAAGAATACATTCATCAATTCTTAGAAGTATATTTTGATGATTGGACTATATTTGGACTAATCGACAAGTATATAGGAGACTTAAGACTGATGTTAGAGAAATGTAGGCAGTACCAGATTTCTCTAAACTTGAAGAAATGTATATTTTGTGCACCATTTGGTATTTTGTTGGGTCACATTGTTTGCAGACAAGGCTTGATGGTAGATCCCGCGAAGATCACCATCATTGTAAATCTTCCAGCACCCAACTCAGTCAAGCAACTGAGGACAGTACTTGGTCATACCGGGTACTACAGAAAGTTCATCAAGGGCTATGCAAAGATTACAGTACCAATGGAGAAATTGCTAAAGAAAGATGTAAAATTCCTATGGAATGAGGAATGCCAACAGAGTCTAGACACACTTAAAGAAAAGATGGTTACAACACCCATCTTAGTATTTCCAGACTGGGCTAAGCCATTTCATGTACATGTGGATGCGTCTGGAATCGCATTAGGGGTTGTTTTAACACAACCAGGAGAAGGGGACATTGACCATCCTATCGCATACTCCAGTAGAAAGCTCTCGACAGCAGAAAAGAACTACACCACAACAGAAAGAGAAGGCCTAGCTATGGTGTACATGCTCCAGAAGTTCAAGCACTACCTGTTGGGTGCCTCGTTTAAGATGTTCACTGACCACTCCGCCTTGAAGTATCTGGTCAATAAGCCAGTGTTAGGGGGGAGAATCTGCAGATGGTTACTCCTCTTTCAGGAGTATGATTTTGAAATCATCATGAAACCAGGCAGACTGAATGCCGGACCTGATCATCTGTCGTGGATAGACTCAGGAGAAGAGCCAAGTAACCTAGACGACAATCTGCCAGATGCGCCGTTGTTTTCTGTCCAGATCGCAGATGAGTACTATGCCGATATAATTCAATTTCTCACTACAGGAGTAGCACCTGATGAGTTTACTAAGCAGCAAAAGAAGTAGTTGGTTGTTAAAGCAGCAGACTTCACCCTCATCGCAGGACACCTATACAAGTTAGGTCCGGATGAAGTTCTGCGTAGATGTGTGATGCTGCATGAAAAAGACGCTATTATCAGAGAGGCACATTCAGGAACCACAGGAGGTCATTTCGCAGAAAATCTTGGAGGCAGGATTATGGTAGCCTACGTTGCATAAAGACACCAAGGACTTTTGTAGATGCTGCGATATCTGCCAAAGGTTAGGAAAACCCTCTCGACGTGATGAAATGTCGCTGCGACCATAGGTGACGCTGTGCGCATTCGACAAATGGGCTATAGATTTTGTGGGTCCTATCAACCCCCTAGGAAAGCGCACTGGTGCAAGATATATTATCACTGGAACAAAGTACCTCACCAGATGGGCAGAGGCCAAAGCGGTAAGAAATTGTGATGCTGCTACAGCCGCACAGTTCCTTTTTGAAAACATCATCGGTAGATTTGGATGCCCAGTAATTTTGATGAGTGATCAAGGCACACATTTCTTGAACAGCACTATTGAGGCATTGACAAAATAATTCCAGATTCAGCACCATAAGAGCACTCCCTACCACCCCCAGGCTAATATGGTGGAGGCCTTTAACAAGATTTTAGAAAATGCTCTTACTAAGATCTGCAACAGCCAAAGGAACGATTGGGACCTTAGAGTTAACGCTGTATTATGGGCATACAGGACCACATGCAAGAAACTTATGGGACACACACCTTTCAGCTTGGTGTATGGACAGGAGGCTATTATGCGTATGGAGTATATTCTTCCCAGTTTAAGAATCGCTCAGATTACCGGGATGACTGATACAGACACAGTGGAGGAAAGGCTAGCACAGCTGCTTGTCTTAGAAGAAGACAGATTCATCGCCGAATAACATCAGAAAGTGCAAAAGGCAGGAGAAAAAGATTGGCATGACAGACACATTAAGAATAAGACTTTCTAGATCGGAGACCTAATGCTCCTCTATGACAGCAAATTCATTAAGTTTCCAGGAAAGTTCAAGACGCATTGGCTGGGGCCATATCAGATACAGCAAGTCACAGAGGGAGGTGCCGTTCAGCTCAGCCAGCTGAATGGGGAGCTTCTTCCCACATGGATTAATGGTAGTAGGCTTAAGCTCTATAGTGATAGCCACCCCACCTCTCAGCCCTAGCTTAGCCAGTTTATGGTGGTGCAGATGTCCATTGTAGTTGAAAGGAGGCATCGCACCGGGAACTAGTCTACACCAGCAGATATTATTCTAAGTATGAGGAATCGCATAAGGTCGGTTCATTTAAAAAATAAAAAAAATTGTTTTACGCAGGTGATGCGGAGCCACATCGCGGCATTGCGATGTTCCCCCGTGCCACGTACTCAGTTTTGCAACCGACAAAGGGCCAGTCAAGTCACCATCTGACAGGTAGTTAATGAGGAAATGACCGGTATATCTTACCATAGATTTGGCAGCAGTATAATAAATTTTTCCAGATTTGGCAAATCTCCGACGAGACTGGCGCCTGCACACATACGCTTCGAGGTAAATTCGATCGGATTTCCTCATTTATTAAGGATCGGATGACATGTGTGGTCTTGTCCAGGCATTGATGACGACCGACAGGTTCAATCTAGATGACCGTTGCATCCGGGATTATCGTATTGGGTATAAAGTAGAAAGTATTCAATTGGGACGGTTACGTTTGCAGAAAAATCGAGAGCTATATAGTAAGTTGTTACAAATTCCCTGTGAAGAGCTAAGTTCGTTACAGAGTGCTGTGATTTTCAGAAGTTGCAGCCATTGCATGTCCGCCGTTTTACACTGAGTGGGTTATGTCTGAGGACGAACCTATAGAAAACATTTTGAGAAGGTTTCAGCGTCACGACCGTGCGTCCGCCATGATGACGCCATCTAAGGGTGCTCCACCAAGTTCGTCACAGCCCAGACAGCAACCACAGACGAGGAGCCAATCTCAGGTTAATGAGGAATCTAGTTTAGAGCATGAGGAAGAAGTTCATAGCACAACAGACTACATGATACCACGAGTTGAAGGTGCACCAGAGGCAAAAATTCCTAAGAATGCTAAGTATATTGTTCCCATACCACCCATTGATTCTCGCGTAAAGGAAAATGGAGATCTAGTAGGATATGCTGCTGTTGTTAAATTTGTATATTATAACCTGGGAGATGGTAAGACATATCCTCAGTTCAAGCTGGAAAACTATCTAAATATTGAGAAGAACCCAAGGACAGGGAGAGATGAATATGTTCCCCTGTCACATGTCCAGATTCTTGAGTGGTTAGGTCTGCTCAATTTGCTGAGATTACCTCATTTTGGACTGGGTGCTGAGGTTAATGCCGTGGTGCACATTTTAATTTCTTGTGTACACAAAGGGTACCTCTGGCTAGGAAACAAGGTTGACCTAAACGTTGATTTGATACATCGTATCACCGGCCTGTCCAAGACGGGTAAACACCCTGATATACAGACAACAGGAAAAACCAAGGACTCCAAGTTACCACAAGCCCTAGTAACTAAGTATCAGCTATAGAGAGGAGGACGGGCTTATGACATTTCAAGCATAAAAAATGAGACACTTAGATTCACCGCTAGTCTGCTCACGGGCAGACTGCTAACCAAGGTTCGACCAAAGGAAGTTACAGGATCCGTAATTCACCTTGCCATACAGGTCATAGAGGGGGAACAGTTCAATTGGTCCCTATTCTTATTAAATATGCTCCAAGCTAATTTCTTGGCAGCTCAGGATGAAGCAAACCACCCTTTCCATTTCTCATGGTTGCTTATACTTTGCGCATTTGTCGGATGGAAGGAGCCGCCCCATACCCAGTTTCCGCAAATAGCAGGTGGCGCGCCCAGAGGAGTGCGCTATGCCAGCTTATGGGAGACCAACATCCCAGCCAAGAAAATGGTCAATACGATGGTATTCCATGACTACTATAAGCTGTTGATGAAGGTCATTCAAGAGACACCATGGCTCAACACGGAGACTGTGGACATATACGATAGCCGGCTTAATTTTATGGCAGACAGCCACTTAATCTATCTGTGGCCGAAAAGGACTAAGCGGGATGATTGGGCTCCTGGCTCATTTAGGATGACAACACGGGACGTTGAAGGAGTCACAAGAGAATTCGATGACCAATGGAAGTAGGAATACGAAGATACTACACCACTATCATCAGACACTGCACAGACAGAACCCCAGGATAAGGACAAAGACAAAACAGACACCCAGACGCAATCTTCAACAGAAACACCACTACCAAGGGAAAAGAGGAAACCTTCACAGCAAGTTCCATCAGAGGCACAGATGACAAATAATGGAGAAGAAGGGCCACCAGAGGCATAGCAAAAGAAAAAACAGAAAACCTCAAAGCCAGTTCTGAAGACCGCATTGACAGACGATGACTATGAACTCATCGCAACAAGGACATGTGACACATTGAAGGACTCACTTGATGCGATAAAGGAGTCATAGGAAAAGAGATAGAGCGCAGTAGAAAAGTAGCTTCTAGACTTAAAAATAATTACAGAGAATACTGCCATGAGGTACATTCCACCGGTAAAGGCGACCGCTGGAGAAACTTCGACATCGTCGATGTCCCGCGAGGAAAGCTTAGCAAAAGATCGCCTCAATACTGTGTTAATTCCACCAGGGAGTATCCGATTCCCTGTGACAATGAAGGACACACCAGCTCAGTTTAGACAACCCATCGAGGTTAACCTTACAGAGTTTCATATTGATCAGTTGCAGATGATCCAGCAGCAGCTAGGCGCAGAGCTCAGGAGTAGAGAGCTCGAGACTTACAAATAGAATATGCAGCTGAAGCAACAGAATGCAGCACTTGCTATCAGTGTTCAGAAAAGGGCAGACGAAGTACAAACATATGAGGAAAGAGAGCAAGATATTTCTCAAGTTTTACAGAGCATCGCATTGGAACTGCCCCAATGTAACATTGAGTTTTCCATACCAGTTCTGCAGAAGCTAAGAAGAGTAGCAGACAGAGCAAAGGCTCTAGAAGAAGCCGTGGCTAGGATGGATGAAGAAGTGGTCAGGATGAAGGTAGACCATGAAGAACAGATCGCTGAGCTTGAGGCTCGCATACGAGACACCTCCCAGGCAGACCAGAAAGCACTAGTAGAAGCCCTTCGACTCACTTCTGCGTAGATGCATTCTCGCATCGACGAAGCACGGTTAGTACTAACTGATGCAACGAACACATGGGCCGAGTTAGATGAGCCGCCGAAGAAAGTAGAAATCCAGCAAAGTATTTAGTAGATAGAGAATACTGCAGCGACAATGAAAGAAGAAATTAAGGGCTTGGCAGCTCTTCAAAAGATGAGGAAGACAAAGGAGATGAACTGCTTGCAGCAAGAAGCGCAGCAATTAAGAACAAAGGAGATACACATTAACGACCTGCTTCAACCGTATCAAGAGCAAATCGCAGAGATAGTCGATACGGTTGAACAGAAAATGAAGGAGTTCACTATCACCAGAGAGGAAACTAATGCCACCAAAGACGCCAGTATTAGTCAAGCTTTGCTTGACTTGGCACAAGAGCGTATCGAAGTGATGCAGAAGGAAGTCACAGGACTTCGAGACAGGTTGCAGAGGACTTCACAGGAATCCAAGGCAAAGCTACAGCAGGAGAATCCCGCTAGAAGTGGCTCAAGGACGAGCCACAAGTAAGTGTTAGGGAAATGTTGGAGCAGGGTCCCGCAGCTATAGAAGAAGCTGCTAGTTTAGCGGAGAGATAAGTTTTGGCGGAAAGAAGATAAGACAGAGCTACGATGATGTAGCACGTTTCCAGCTGCAGAGTATAGCCAAAAACCATGACTTTTAAGATAGAAAAGTCAAGAAAGGCAACGGTACCTGAGCGGCCGAGAAGAGAGAGCTCACCCACTGCATTGAAGGTAGCGGCAGAAGACAGGAGGGCTCAGTGACCCTCATAAAGGAGAAGGAGCAACGAGGCTGAAGCATTGAAGACAAAGGACAGAAAAGCGAAGCGGTGCACAGTACCCATGATCAGTGCCGGGAAGCATGGAAGACTGCAGAGAGCTGTGGTGTGACGAAAAGAGGGTACCTCAAGTACAGATATGGCTGACTGTCACTAGTTAGGGTTGGGTTACTGTTAGGACAGGCCCACAGTGTTGTAATGGCAAGACCTTCGGGCTGCCTATAAAGGGATATATTTTGTATTGTAAAAGGTTGGCATTTTGGGCGTTTATTCCATCCAGCTAGTCGGATAACATATAGTAGCCATTGAGTCTGTTAGCTCATAGTATCTTGTATTGTAATAGAGTTGAGCTCTGGTTCTGTTATTAGTGGTAGCAATCTTACTGTAACCAATAGTTGGCTTATAGAGCGTGCATGTAACGATCCGCAGGGATCGACAGAGAGGGAAGAGTATATTGTAGGAGAGAATTATAGAGGAGAAAAGAGATCTAAGAGAGAAGATCTTGAGTTGCATATGCGGTGCAGCAGAACTGTGTTTTACCTTCCCCTGAGCTATAAGAAAAACACAGTTCTGTGGATGTAACTTCCATCCTGGAGGTGAACCACATTAAAATCAAGTGTTATGTGATTGGTTTATGTGTTATGTTTACTTATGCATTTCTCAGGCATTTCATGGAATTTGTTACAGTTTAATGAATGAATGTGTTAATCGGTTCACAGTAACATAGAAGGATAAATATAAGTTGAAGTCTTTGGCATGTTGTATGTGGTTCATTTAAGCTTTGTGTGAACAGTCACCAGTTGCAGTATTGAATAGCCTTGTATGTTAAGTTTTGCACATCGACATGAGCAACACTAAGTGCGCTAAGCCACGGAGGTAGGGTATCACAGAGAGGTGTTACCGCATCGGCAGAGGAGCTGCGGTGCGCGATACCGCAGGTTAAGGACTTAGCATTGGGCAGGAGCTGTGTGTTGCACGCTGCACGGCGACACGGTAAGGTTGGAGATATCTCAAGACAGGGAAAGTGCACGACGTAGAAAAGGACCGCATGATGGTATAAAGGAATATCTCGCGGCTAGAAGAGCTACAAGACGAGGAGATCACGCGACACGAGCAGAAGATCGCGCGACATGCAGAGGAAGAGACCTCGCAGCTAGGGGATCTGCAAGCCGCAAGTAGGATTGCCACAAAACCTGGTCCAAGACACTTGATTCCTTGGCCAACCCATTAGAATCACTTCGGGTGAGACTTCAGGCCGCTTTGCGGTCTGTCGCCGAAAGGGCTAGTGAGCTAGGGGTGTTGTTGGTTGATTATAGTAAACCCGGGTCTACCCAAAGTAGCCAACACATGTTCAAGATAGATTTGGCCATTTGTTCATTGTCTATGGTCATTTTACCTTCTATCATGTTGGTCATCCTTGAGTCAATTTCACACATCATTTTGTTATCTGGTTTACTCCAAAACATCTTGGATCATGTTTCATGATGATAATGGGGGATTCATCATGGCCTTCCTTCGATGAGTCTATTATTGTTGACTTCAACTCCTTATCCAGGAATTAGACTTAGAAACCAAGACAAGTACCTTGGCCCTGCATTCCTTAATGGAAGGTTACCTTGCTTTCAACATGATTTTACATCATTGACTCTTGATTGAAATATATCATCGAGTGTTCGACTCGAAGTCCTTTATTCGCATTCAATGGTATGTACTATGATACCTTGGGAATCATTTACATCAATGGTGATTTCCCTCACACTTGTTAATAGTTTACATCATTGAATGGTAATCAAGTGGTTTCTACCATGTTCGACGTCAAGACATTGTAATCACATGGTTAGATTCGTATCGTTGTGGGTTCGGCTTGAAGACCTTGGGTTGTCATATATCTTCGCCAAGGTTGCGATGGAGTTTTTTTTTAGTCATATTACACGGATCCACTTGTGTATTGGTCATGGTTGTGTTATAATCTCATCATGGATCTATTCTTGTGTCTAGTAGCCATTATTGTGTTCAGTCGGTCTCTACTACCATGGATCTGCATTGTATTGGTCGGCAGCCATGTTATGAGTGATATGATATTTGAGTCAGTTGTACTGCAATAGTTTCCAGCCAACATCCTTTCCTTCGATTTCTTCATTATAAAAAGCATTCACCTATCATATTCATCTAACTTCATGCTTTGGGGGCATTGTGTTACACTGAAATATCATCCTGTTGAGCCATGTGTTAACCCTTTACCTAATCCCCAAATTTATCTCTGCTAAACTGGATTGATACTGAGGTTGTTTTTGCCTGTTTTCACTCTTTAGGAATTTTGGTGCTCTTGTCCTTCATGATAGGTGCATTGAAGGTGCTTTTTCCCTTCATTCTAGGTGTGGCACTGCCAGCGCTCTATCTCCCATTGCTAGGTGCGGCACTGCCAGGGCTCTATCTCCCACTGCTAGGTGCACCGACGGTGCTCTTTCCTTTCATGTAGGGTGCGTTGGTGGTGTTTTGAGAGACAAAATGAATCTTTGAGACCCTTCTCAAAGGTGGATGAGGTGGATGTCTATCCCTATTATCTAGGTGAGGTGGCATTCGGTTCCTAACCTATAGGGAATATCCCTTAGATCCCTCCTCCTAATCCTCAACCTATTCTATCCCTTTAGCCTTATAAATTAAACCCTCTCTCCATTTGGAAGGGAGGAAGGACTATGGTACTATTATGCTGTTGGAATTTCTAAGTGATCCCTATCTTGCTTTGGAGACTTTGGCTTGGATTGTTGGATGGAATATTGCAGCGTTAAGGCTTGGTTGTGACATTCCTACCTTTTGTAATTCTATGTATCTCCTTGATTACATTAATACAAATCTCTTTCCGTAAATGTTATTGTATTAATAATGTTTATAGTTTTCTTCCTTCACTATTAGCTTAGATCAATTATATGTTTGGATACGCATATATTGTTTGCTTGTTTCCACTTGCTTGATAGGGTTTTGGAGCTAAAGATCTGAAGACTCTGGAGCTTGGATCAACAAAGAGAGAAGAGGATCTACATATTTTAGGTATGTGACCTATCTATTTCTTTGCATTTTTGTTTAATCTAGGAAAGTAGATTGTATTCTGTATTTTATTTTTTCTAGATCCACTTAGACTAGGGAGATCTTGCTTGATTTCGATTGAGTTGATTTATCCGATAACCCTATGTAGGGTTTCATAATATCTATTTTCATGAAAATGGTATTATGTTCTTAATATTTGGCTTGTTCCATGCTATAAATTTAGTAAGAATTTAACAATTTATTGACCTTCGATATATCCAGCTATGGTTTACTAAGTTGTTTTAGAATAATTTATCTTTTGGTTCTTCGTAAATTTTAAGCATGTTGGTTACATGAAATTCCAACAAACTATATAGAACATGCAAGAAAAGGCATCATAATTATGTAACTACTTTTAGATCATGTATTTAATTCCTTGAAACAACTTCCTGGGAGTGATATTAATAAATTATAGTTATGAGCTCAAGTAGACTCTTTATGGGGAATACTAGATACAATTTCAAAACATTTTGGTATGGCTGTCATCTTTTTTCCAAGAAAAAACTTTATTTTCTATTCGTAGAACTAAGAATAATGAAAAATACATTCTTAAGGTGCAAGGTGCATATTACATCGCGATCTTTCAAAATACCGAGACCATCATAATAGGTTAAATATATTACTATCTCTGTTAAAACCTCTAGTTCAAAATAAAAATCCCAGAGATCATCATATCTGCATGAATGAAAATAATGACTTTCCAGCTGAAAAAACATGTCCAAGACAATTTAGATAAAAATAGAGCCTATAGAGACTTCTAGCCCAATAAAAAATATAAATTATTAAATTCTTCTAGATGCATCACCCTTCAAAAGCATTTTAAAGGAACAAATCTAGTTTGTAGATCCCAAATAAAGTCAGAAAAATATGCACCATTCTCCTTGATATGAAGTAGACCTGGTGTCTTGGCCAAGCCCTCCTTAGTGTGTCAACACTCATATTCATCTCCCTGCATATATGCATGAATGTGATTTTGGAGAACTGCAAAGAAATTGTCTGTGATTGAGTAGCTAAAGGCTGGAGAGAGATATATAATATTTCTTCTTCAGTATTCATCCATTTAGCCACCAAAAAAGAATCACCATAAACCTATAGATGAGAAATATTCTTATTCATTGCTAGCCTCAAAAGATTTTTGAGGGCTAAAACATCAGCATAATTGTTTGTGCCTTGACCTACATGACAAAGAAATGAAAGTAATGTCGGTCTTGAATATATAGAACCCCACTAATTTCACAGGTTTAAACTACTTCTTGACAAGCACCATCAAAACAAGCCCAGGGAATAGACTTGTCCACAACCAATTCCCCAATGACTCAAGACTTCGAAATTTTTTCGAGTTTTTATATAACTGTGAAATAGCACATATATTGAATGATATTTGAAAAGTTGGAGGCAATATTTCCTAAAAAATGCTTTAATTTGCGAGCTAACAAGATGCCCCACATAGCTCAGAAAGCCTTTTTGTCATTTTGTATGTCTTTTCCATTGGAAAATCCTACATGATTGTTCTCTGGATCAGACTGATTCAGGATTCAAAATCATACTACCAGGAATTATTTATAGTATATACTAATCCACCTCCCTATATCGTTCCAAACTTCCAAAGAATATGGATAGTGGAAAAAAAGTTGGGAAACATTTTTGCCCTCTTTCCTACACAACTAACACATGTCTGGAGCATGCTTCTTCTTCTTTTGTAATAAATGACAGGTTGGCCAGGATGACCTGGACCGCTCAAATCTTTCTTGATATGGCCAACAAACTTCTTGAGAAATATCTTTGGCCAAAATGACCCCTCTGAAATATTTCTTGATAGCAAAGGTATAGTAATTGGACTGATTTTCCTTAGAGTTGTAAATATTGGATATTTATAACCAACCAATCATAGTCTAACACAGGCTTCTCAACTTATGCAATCCTGGTTACCACTGTTAAAAATATATTATTAAGGGTGAACTCTTTTTGTGACAAAACTAATATGTTTTGAATTTTATTTATGAAGGTTCGGATATGCAGTACAACACCAGTGGGAAAAAAAGTGTATGTTTATCAAGCAACTCATACATTGTTGGCAACCATTCATGACCACTTTGGCTCTGTTAACTATGTCAGGTGGGCTAAACATGGTCGCCACATAGCTTTAGGTTCTGATGATAAAGTGATTCTTATCCATGAGAAAAAACCTGGGACTGGCACTACATAGTTTGGCAGTGGAGAACCTCCTGATGTTGAGAATTGGAAAGTTGTGATTAATTTGTGAGGGCATACTGCAGATGTGGTAATTTTATGTTGACATATTTTGACTGCCTTAAATATTTCAAAACATTTCAGTATGGTTTTAGAATGCAAATATGTTGATTCAACCTTTTTTTGGATATGATATTGACTGTATTACTGATCGAGATGGTTTATATCTCTATACTAATTGAAGTAGGTAGATCTCAACTGGCCTCCAGACGATTCAATTTTATCTAGTTGTAGTTTGGATAATACTGTCCAACTTTGGAATATGAGTGATGCATCTTCTATTGCAATTTTAAGAGGTCATACTAGCCTTGTTAAGGGAATTTCATGGGATCCAATTAGTTCTTTTCTTGCTATCCAATCAGATGATAAAAGTGTCATTATTTGGTGCACAAGTGACTGGAGTCTAAAACATAGAACTGAAGGCCACTGGGGGGAATCAGTAAGGCCTTGAATCCTATTTTCAGTAAGACTGCATGTTAAAATGCTATTTATTGTTGCAGCTCTAATACTATAGTAACTTGTTTGTTAATACTGTAGGTTGGTTCAACATTCTTTAGGCACCTTGGATGGTCACCTTGTGGGAATTTTATTACAACAACACATGGATTCCAAAAGCCAAGCCATTATGCACTTGTATTAGAAAGAGGAGATTGGTCTGCCACTTTTGATTTTCTGGGCCATAATGCTCATGTTGTTGCTGTGAATTTCAACAATTTTATATTTCACAAACATCAGCTCAATGGGTCAGAGTTAGTACACCATGAACAAGTTGACGCCAGTGGACTTGCTAATGGTGCAGCGAAGTCAGCTTCAAAGGATTCATTTCCATATAATGTAATAGCAATGGGAAAACGAGACTGTAGCATCATTACCGTCTGGACCACAGCCAGTCCATGCCCTATTTTTGTTGGAAAACATTTTTTTCTCAGAGTGTTGTTGATCTCTCCTGGTGAGAAATTTTCTCATTGAGTTTTAATGTTTTATATATCAATGTTAACAAGATATAATTGAGGGCTTTGCTCTTTTATTATGTAATCTAAGGTTCTCCCTTCTATGAAACAGGAGCCCATATGGATATTCTCTTTTCTGTTGTTCTTTGGATGGAACTATGGCTACTTTCCATTTTGAGAACAAAGAATTGGGACACAAGATTTCATACACTAATTTAGATGAATTTAAAACGAGTCGATATGGGGATCTGAGAGGCTATCAAACAAACTTATTTGAAAGTCCTGCTCAATTGCAGTTGCAACAAAGCAATCTAGTAGTAAAAAGGCCATTACAAGTTCCCAGCGTGGTAATATTTCTGGGAAGCCATATACAAATTCTGGGAACTTAATTGGGGGACATTTACCTACAAAGAATTCTGATACTCAGGTCTTAGAAATTGGAAACAATACCAGTGATTCAGTTTTGGGTGGTGTGAATAAAAATGCCTCTCTGAAGGCCACCAATCCTGTGAAACAAAGAGAGTACAGGAGACCAGATGGTCGTAAGAGGATTATTCCAGAAGTAGTTGGAGTTCCTGTGCAGCAAGACATCCCTAATGGAACACATGGGCCTATGCTGAAGTTAACTATAATCAGAATTTTTGTGAGAATATGAACAGAAGACACAAGGCATATAGTTATTTAGATGTCAGAGTATTGTCATAGATTAGTTTGATGCAATAGTATGGGTTTTATTCACCTAGTATATTGTTTAAGAAATTATATATATATATATATATATATCAGGACAACTATTTCAAGGAGGCTCTCAAAATGTGTAATCTTCTTGAATAATTTCATAGTGATCATGGTTTTCCTTGTGAATGGGTCATTTCCTTTCCCAACATAACTTTGGGTGGGAAATGGTTGTGGGGTTAATTCAAGACATTTTTGGGCATGGAATCTCTTGACCTTGGATGTACTTACCTTTATTCCTATAGATAATTGTGACATCAATCCCTTTATATGGGAAAATCACTCCCCACAAAAACTTCATAACATTGATGGTTATGATCTTATGAAAACGTTTTTGGTTGTGAGATGAAATCAATCTTATTCATATCCTTTCATTACAAGAAATCTTGCTTATAGTGGCACTGAAATAGTACAAGCATTCCAATATCTTCCCCTTGTCTTCTTTGAAGTATTTCTTCTATATTTTTTTGTTATATATGTTGGATTTGAAAATAGTTATGTTAGTATCATTCGATTTTAAGAAATCTTAAGAAATCTTACTTAGAGTGGCACTCAAATAACAAAAGCATGCCAATATTTTCTGTGAGTATTCTTATATAAGTTTTGTATATGTTGGATTTTGGTTGAAATACATTGTTGGGGACAGCTTGAAAGTTTAAAAACTTGATCATTGCATGGAGAGTAGCTATAACATTGCAATTAAATTGTTTACTCAAGGGGGAGATTGGATTGTCAAACACACTAATGCTTGCAGGATTGGTTATCATTGAAAATATTTGTTTGTGTAGAATGTGATGAATTAACATACAAAATAATTATTATCAAGTTACTATAGATACATAATGGCTTACCTTGTAATAGTAATTCAAGTATTTCAAATGCATTTATTAAGTGCACAAATGACTTGAAGGACTAGTACAGGGTAAGCTATTATGGATCTATAGTAACTTGAAAATCATTACTTTGTATGATTGAATGATGCAAAATTTGTTTGAATATCATCATTGTCAAGAAATAACAACTTCTTAAAGGGTGCTAGCTCAATGGTATAGCACCTGCCTAATTATAGGCAAGAGGTTGGAGGTTCGATTCCTCCATACCCTATCATAAATTTGTGACTACGAAAATGATTAAATTTGCATATATACAACTATTAGTAGTTGATTTCCCGTATCTTATAGCGCGACTAACATTTAGTCATATTTAGCTTAGTCATTAATATGTTATCATCTAGTAGTTTATTTAATCGTATATTTCTTCATCAATTGCTGCAATCAGTTACTAAATCAGTGACTAAATCCGTGACTAAATCAACGACTATAAATCATTGACTATCAATAACTAAATGATTGACTATCAATGACTAAATCAATGACTAATAATTCAAGCTATTAATGACTAAGTGAAATACGACTAGCTATAAGATAGTGGAAATTAGCTACTATTAGTCGTCGACTCAAAAATAGTCGTTTATAGCCCGATTTTAGTCATTTTTTTAGTCATTAATTTCTCATTTTGTACTAGTGCATGACAGGAAGACTCATGTGTGCAAAACAAAGAAGGCCTTGTACGAGCTGAGAAGACACCCATGGGATAACACATACATGAGGAGCTTGAAGATCACCTAGAGTGATGAAGATCTTAACCTTTGCTACAAGGTTGAAGATGAAAGCCTATAGAGGATGACAAGCTCACAGATGGGCACGAGAAGAAATTTTGAAAAGGTTCAGGATATTGGTATCTAGTGACCCTAGATGGATACATAGAATATTAGTAGTAGAGGAATCTACTTGTCACTCCAGTATAGAATGTTTCAATACATAGAGTA
This sequence comes from Pseudotsuga menziesii, assembly GCA_001517045.1. Taxonomy (NCBI): domain Eukaryota; kingdom Viridiplantae; phylum Streptophyta; class Pinopsida; order Pinales; family Pinaceae; genus Pseudotsuga; species Pseudotsuga menziesii. The sequence continues at coordinate 116,485 of LPNX010755252.1, read as the reverse complement.
TGAAAGGAAGAGGGAGAATGATGCTCTGCTTCAGAGGGAGTGATTGCAAAAGATCATGAGGTTCGACATGGTATGACAGGATAGACATATTACTGATGGCTCTAGGCTTTACTCAGAATAAAGCCACTAGTACAAAATGATAAATTAATGACTAAAAAAATGACTAAAATCCGGCTATAAATGAAAATTTTTGAGTTGACGACTAATAGTAGTTAATTTCCACTATTTTATATCTTGACTAACTTTGTCGTATTTCACTTAGTCATTAATAACTTGACTTTCTAGTCATTTATTTAGTCATTAATTTAGTCATTGATAGTCAATGTTTTAGTCATTGATTTAGTCATTAATAGTCAATGATTTAGTCACGGATTTAGTCACTGATTGCGGCAATTAATGACCAAATATACAACTAAATAAACTACTAGATGATAAAATATTAATGACTAAGCTAAATATGACAAGATACGGAAAATTAGCTACTAATAGTCGTATATATGCGAATTTAGTCGTTTTTCGTAGTCACAAATTTATGATAGGGTATGGAGGAATCGAACCACCAACCTCCTGCCTATAGTTAGGCAGGTTCTCTACCATTGAGCTAACACCCTTTAAGAAGTTGTTATTTCTTGATAATGATGATATTCAAACAAATTTTGCATAATTCAAGCATACAAAGTAATGATTATCAAGTTACTATAGATCCATAATGGCTTACCTTGTACTAGTCCTTCAAATCATTTTTGCACTTAATAAATGCATTTGAAATAATTGAAGGACTATTACAAGGTAACCCATATGTATCTATAGTAACTTAATAATCATTATTTTGTATGTTAATTCACCACATTCTACACAAACAACTCTTTTCAATGATAACTAATCCAAGCATTAATGTGTTCGACAATCCAATCTCCCCCTTGAGTAAACAATTTAATTGCATTGTTATAGCTACTCCCCATGTAATGATCAAGTTTTTGAACTTCCATGTTATCCCCAACAATGTATTTCAACCAAAATCCAACATATACAAAAATTATATAAGAATACTCACATAAAATATTGGCATGCTTTTGTTATTTGAGTGCCACTCTAAGTAAGATTTATTAAAATCAAATGATACGAATAGAAGTATTTTCAAATACAACATATATAACAAAAAAATGTAGAAGAAATACTTCAAAGAAGACAAGGGGAAGATAATGGAATGCTTGTACTATTTCAGTGCCACTATAAGCAAGATTTATTGCAATGAAAGGATATGAATAAGATTGATTTCATCTCACAACCAAAAAATATTTCATAATATCATAGCCATCAATGTTATGAAGTTTTTGTGGGGAGTGATTTTCCCATATAAAGGGATTGGGGAGTCATTAAATTCAAACTAGTCTGAGTCATGGCCATGTCCAAGTTGACCCTCAGCTTAGTCTGAGTCCAAGTTCAAGTTTTAAAACAATGGCTTTTCATCTTTGAGCTCCTTTGTTTATTTTTTTACTTACATTGAATATGTTAGATTAGGTGTATGCTTGTCTTGGGATCAATTCCAAGGAACCACACCTCTAGATGTGGTAATTTGGAATCTTCTACTAGGAAATTTTGTTGAGGATGATAGGTTGTGAGGATGATAGGAACTTGGCATGTGTGGAGTAACCACTTTCGAGGAGGGCATTAGGTACTTGGAGGTTGGGTGCTTGGCCCTAGGGGCATGTAACCACCTTACATATAGTTTGAGGAGTAATGCTTGAATTGAGGAGCCATTTGTTGCAGGGTGCACCATATTGGAGGAGTAACACTTCACATGTGGACGCCTAGTTTGCAGGGCATGCCACCTTGGGGGCTGAAAAAACTTTCTTGTGTGGACACCTTGCTTTGAGGAGCACTCCATTTTGGACTTTGTTGTTGACTTAACCTACGGTTTACTTGTGGACCTCGTTTATGTTCTATTTTTGGCCTCCCTTACCAATTCTACATATAAAGGGAGGAGAGTATCTTTGTATTGAATAACTCTTAAAGAGAATGCCTGATGTGGAACATGAGGGTACACCCTCCAAGCAAGAAGGGCGCATTCTCTAGCCTTCTATTATAATTATGGGTAGTTAGTTGCATTTTTCAGCCATTGAGCTTCCTGTATATGCATAATTTATCATTTCTATCATCCTTCGGGTTGTGTGCAATTAGTTCAGCAGTTAATGTGATTTAATTCTTTAAGTTTTGTAGACCCTTTGTAAAACTATAAAAAGCCTTTTTTAGATAAATAACAATAAGCAATATGCTTTTAAGCATATTTCTGGTTCTAAAAGTCAGATCTGAATGTTATTCTGGGTTATTATTTATGTTCTGATTTGTTTCCTTCACAGGATGAGCAATGTGTATAATGTTGCAAATATCGTTTCAAGAATAGAGGGTCCATATAGAAACTTATCAAAAATATTGGCAACAATAAGCTTAAATTTGAAGAATTATGAAAATATTGGACAAATCACCAAGCTAAAAAATTTGGGAGAAATCAAAGAATACCACAACAAAAGGAACAAAACTTTGAAATAAATCAGGTGATACAATTCAGAAAAGAAGGTAACACAGTTTAACTTACATTTTGGTACTCTAGTAAAAATAAACGCATATATGTAGGCACTCACCAAAATTGCCTGATATGAACCTTGAACTCGTATTATGAGCTTTTTCTTGGTAGTACACTCCATTAGTGAATGTTATCTGTTCTTACAAAAGAACAAGTGCCAGCTTATGGTGATGCTCAATGTTTTCATCCCATATCGATTTTCCTTTGTGTTAAATGTTCATTTATTTATAATATCTAGGCTACATTACTTGAATGTTGTTCTTACCTGCATATTGTTTTAAGATTCCCTATGTGAACGTTGTTATTCCTTGCATATTGTTTTAAGATTGTTTATGTGAATGTTGTTATTACTTGTGTAGTGTTTTAAGATTGTGTGTGCTTTTATGCTTAATGAGGCAGTTTAAGGTTTTTCCAGATCTGAATTGAACATTTAGCATGTCCATTGTAAATCTTGAATGGTTTGGTAAAACATAAATGAACCAAGAAGAATAACATTGGATATCTTGTGTTCTATTGCTTTTTGAAAGCTTATAGTCCTAATTCACTTTGTTTTATGAGCATTGGTAGTGGCTGGAAATATGTCAGAAAAGGTTTCTCATATCTATTTGTTGGCTTGCAATTCTTATCTTCATTTGGTGCCCAGTTAGATTCCATGGAAGAGTCAAAAGATGACAGTGGTGGAGGAAATGATTCCATTAATGATTTTGTAGCACCATTAGAGGAAATTTCACCTCATAATGGGCCTTTTAACTTTTATTCAAATTCCATGTCATCATGTGTTAGCCAATGAAATTGCTTTAAATTTGAAATACCGTATAGGTCTTAAACACTTTTTTAATATAAATTTGGGGATAGCCATCATAAAAAAAAAAACTACTTTTTTTGTTTGTATTTTTGACATATCTCCCTGTGTTTTTACTCAAATTTCGATCGAGAGAGCTCATTGGATGCGGAATTAAATTCCACATCCAACGAGTACCCACTTGGCATACTTTTGACGGACCCAGCTACCCCAAAAACAAGAAATACCTGAAAAAATGGAATGATGATGTCATCATTCCATTTTTTTCAGGTATTTCTTGTTTTTGGGGTAGCGGGGTCCATCAAAAGTATGCCGAGTGGGTACTCGTTGGATGCGGAATTTAATTCCGCATCCAACGAGCTCTCCCAATCGAAATTTGAGTAAAAACACAGGGAGATATATCAAAAATACAAACAAAAAAGTAGTTTTTTTCTTTTCTTCCTCCAAAATTAATAAATATTATTTTATTAGTTCATTTTAGGAGGCCCATTTTGTGTTGAAATTTCCTCTAATGCTCCTAACATTAAGGGTGACTTTAGCTATGGGGGAGACACAATATCTACGGAAGAGACATTTGAGACGCAATATTTGAGTACTGTAAATTAACTAGAAAAATTTGGGTTGGGGAATGAAATGGAAGAAAAACAACTATGAAGTGTAGGATACTAACTAGAAGATAGTGTATCAAAGACAAATTACATGTGTAGTTTAACAAGACCTAAATGCATTACCAGGATAGGAATAAAACTGCAAGAAAATATAATTAGTAGAAATATTATGTTTCTACCTCGGTTAGTAGTCTAAAAGGTCTTCTAGGGGTTCCCCTGACTTGTCTCTTATGTTGTTTTGCCCCGTTCTTCCCCATTGGTGAACCTCTTTTGGTGGAATCAAAATTCTAAGACGGGTGAAATCAAACAATGTACATCAATCAAAATTCATAGAAATCTTGTTAAAATTATTCTAAATGATAAAAGAGAACCCATTTGCTTCTAAAACTAATTTATTGAACAAGCATCCAAAAACAACACTCTATAACCTCTCAGAGACCAGAAATCAAATGAAGGAAGATATTAAAAATGTTAATAGTAAAAGAGAAATGGGATAGCATCAGCCTTACTTTTTCAGTTCTTCTTCGGCTTCTAGAATTGCACGGGAAAAGGAAATTTTTTTTATCAGTACCATATGTCAAAAGAGATAAAATGATCATTTGCATTTGCCTAAATAAAAAACATAAAATTACCCGATGAAATACAAAATAGGTCCTTAGAACTGATTAAACTATCATTCAATAAGTATTTTCTCAGACATAAATAAATTGGCATCTTTCATCAACAAGGTAGAGATCAGTACAAGCAGCATGCAAATGAATATTTAAAGGAGAGTGGCCAAGCCATCAATGTGAAGCCTCTATAAAACTTGGAGAAAGCAGAGAAGAAAATTAACACAGATTGTTAGATGAGAAAAATTAACACAGATAAGAAGGTTAAGAATAAATAAATGTTGCTTTCCAATAAAAATAACCAGAATAGTCATTTACCATTAATTATCAAAAGGCACACAAGTAGCAAGGCTCTCTTAGCTTCCAGTCATCAAAGTAATGGAAAATGGAAACAAATGAAGGTTTGTATTAAGCAGATTGAGGAAGACTTCAGATTTTTTGCAAGGCATTTTCAACCAATAGACTGGTGAAGAAATAATAGGATTCAAGATGGTTGTGATCACAGTACTACTAAAATGATCCAAAACAATTTTGTTGTAATATAATTAGACCCTACAAAAAGAAGTCAAATCTTATTTAATATTTGTGCCTACTTATTGGTTGTGGTCTTTGTGGATGAGGCTAGATGCAAGACTTGCATGATTTTGAAAGAAGATACCCACAACTGCTGATTTGTAGCTGAATTTTTGTGAACATTCGTCAAAATGTCCGTAAGACACCCAGCTATAAACATTGTGTACAACACAGGAAAAGTTCTATAAAATTATTACAACCAATTGGACATTTTATGAGATATTCATGAGCTAATTGTTTTTGAAACAGTGACCAACATTTCAACACTTTATGGAAAAAATTAAAGAACATCTAATGAAAAATTCCATGAATCTATACTACAAAATGTATGTATGAGTTCATTGCATTGAGAGTAGTGATATGCATATACAGTCCAGGTCTATAATGCTAATAGATCAAATTGAAAAAAATAAAGCCCATAAAAATGAAAATTTTAAAACCCCATGGTTAAGATGGATCTTTGTTAATATTAATAATCTACATAAATATAAAACATCCAAAAGTATACAAAATATATCGTTCCTTTTACCCATGCTTCTTCCTAATCCTTGTGGAAATCCCTCGAGGGAAAAGGCATTACCAAGAAGTGAAAAAAATGTTAAGTGAAGTGGGAAAAGGCATTACCAGGATTATGGATGCAATTCTAGCGGCATCCTCAAATAAACTCCCTACATTTTAGATTCCATCCAAGAAGTGAAGCTAATAATCTGAGGGCTAAAAGGAAAATCTCGAGGAGATTTATTCGTATTGTTAAGAATGGAAAATTTTGGTAATGTTGAAAATTTCAAGTTGTGAACCATGATTAGTAGCATGCAAAACCAACAATTGGAGGTGGAAACAACAAGAACCTCAATCTCAAATGGGATTTGACTGGTGAACATTCTCAGAGATGAATTACTTACCTTGATCAGAATCTTGAAGGAAATGGAGTAAGAATTGGTATGTACCCTTTGATCGATAAGTTGAATAATTCTTGGATCAACACAAGACGTACTGAACAGGATTAAGTGGCATAATGCAATATTTTCACTAGGTTGTTGTAGTCTAACCATCCCCATAGGCTATATTGGTTAGTATTAGTTAATCCTGTTGAATTTGTAATCTATTGTTTTAGTATTATACATATATTTTATCCTGCAACAAGAAACAAACTCTCAGATACAAACAACAACATCTGGACAACTCCATGTACACTTTAGCCAAATCATCTTTAATGTTTTCTAAACCAAGAAAAGTCTTTACAAGCTATTTCCACATGCATCACTTTTGTCACAAAATATCTTCAAGATCCCTTGGGTTCACATGTTTAGAGGAGTTACCCAAATTTATCTCTTCAAACTTTACCCCAATATCCCTGATGACATTAGTTGTTTGGGGAGTGGATCCCATCCCCAGATCTTGCTAGTCGACCAAGCATCTACCTGATTCAATTAGTTGGTTTGGGGAGCTGGCTATTAGAGGAGAGCTAAGTTCAAGGAATTCGATAGCTCTTGAATTAGGTACCCTATAGATCAAGTAGCTCTTGAATTAGGTCCCCTTGAATTCGGTAATTCGGGGAATTCAGTAGATCAAAGGTAACAGCATGGCCATGAATTCAATGCCGGAAAAGCATTTCAAGCTACAACCTTTGAACAACGGAGCATAAATATAATCATGTGTAATTCCATGAAGGATTAAAACTGTTGGAAGGTTCTACATGGTAGAGAATATTTTATGTCGGATGTTGGAATCCAACTTGGCTTCTGTTTGCTACCAAGACAACCCATATCCAAGTCTGAGAATTAAAGAGACTTGCACACTAAAGATGGGAATGGATTCAGATTATGGATTGCATAACTTACAACAGAGAATCAATGAGAAGATTGATGCATTGTAGAAACTAGTAGGAAGCCCTTGCTATGCTCTGTGCTAGCATAAAGGATTTTATAAACTACTATTAGGGAGCCGTAGAGCTTGCAAGAGTAAGCTGTAACCAATTTTCAATATTGATAAAAACTGAAATATTTCAAAATGGAGTTATTTGCACGAACTAATCCCATGGGTTATGTCCTCTAATGAATAGTACAGGGATTCTGTCATTACCCACCTAATTAGATTCCTTCATCGAAGGGTCCTTCCTGACTATCTTATTTGTTGGCAATAATAACATGGGATGGTACCCTTTTAAGGATGGGCTATAAACTATGAGAAATTTGCTCTCTATGTAACCTTTGTCGCCATAGAACTCTGCAACTATCGAAATGTATAGAAACATATTTTAAAACATATTTCCTCACCTCGCATCCTTTCTCACCTCCTCACTGTTCCAGAACTGGAAAGAGATTTTATTTCTGCAACTTCGAGATAAAGACGTGATACCTTGATAGCTTCACTGATACCTTGATACTGTGATACCTTCTTTATACCTTGAGACCGAATGGGGTTCCTTTCGATCACTTCCAATTTGTATCCTTAACTATTATCTGCATAATTGAAACAAACATAAACATAGGTTATCGAATCACATCAAACGCTACTTGCTTTTCTCTTGTCTCTTATGCTTCAACTGGATCAATGGCTACTGGATCACCAAGATCAACAGAATAAAAAATTGAATCTATGGGATCAATTGTACGGGGAACTGGGTCTGAAGAAATGAGGCCAACCGCTTCGTCGATTAAGGTGACTGGTTCAAATGCTACTAATGTTGTTGGGTATCAATTTTGGGTTCGAATTGTTAATAGCTCTACCTTGTATTTCCCCTGCTACCTTAAGTACCTCTGTTGGTTATATCCCTTTTAATTGATATTGGGTAACCTAAAACTTTACCTAGTTCTGGATCATATGCTGGTGGAGTTGAACTAATCTATTGAGTTTATCTACCACTATACAAGCCATCTACCATCATTTCCATCTAAGACAACAGACCAAAGCCATCCATTGACCTAACAAACATCACTTATAGCAAAGACAGGACAAAAGGAAGGACCAATGGTAGAGAAGGCGGCAACATGATAGGCAACAGCACCAGGAACATCAGGAATAAGCCCCTTTAAATGGTTGAGCATCCCTTGAAGTATTTTTAGCAGTTTCTCATGCTTTTTGTACATGTAGACCTGAATTCCCATGCGTGTATCTCTCTTGGAAATCTCTTGAGTATCCATCAATAAGGTGTATGAAGGTAGGCTGTCAATATTGAGAAAATCTAGATGGATCAACAAAGAGGCTCTAGCATGCCATAAGGACATGAATAATAGATATGGATACCTAAGGCAACCAAAGTGGAAGTTATCCATTTGTATGAGCCTGTGTATCATCGTCACCACTTGGAATATCACCAAAGCAATGAGTTTTGCAGTACCAAAACTTAGCAAGAATAATGGCCCAAGGAACTGATCTCTTGGCATGAGTGTGTTTGGAAAACATTGATACAAGCTCCCTCTCTATTTTTCCATGGTCCATTGTCCGAAGGTATGTTCCCCAAATCTTGGACACATCTAGGAGAGTAGGTGTGACCAACATGTGAAGAAGTGGATGGATCTTCGTTTAAATGTCTTGAAACTGAAGTTGGAAGCACTGCCATATAAATTCTCACACTAAAATTAGTATTCCTTCCACTAAACTGCCAGGCAAGCCTTGTAACTTTTTCAATAAAACCTGTACTCAGAGAAAATCATTGCATACAACACAAAACTTGTGGGACTTATAAATGAGCAATTTTAAGAATAATTTAAGGATTGCATCATATAGATAGCTAAAGGGAACTTTAGAGAGGTTTAACATCAGCTTCAAAACAAACAATAAAGAACAAAATACATTTTTCTAGTATATAACACATTTACTATTTATGTATGTTTCTTGACTATTTGGTATGTAAAAAAAAAGTATACCACTATAACAAGGTATTAGATATAATGCCAAATATACACTTATCATCTCAAAAATTCGGTATGCTTGGAAATATGATCATAATTATGAGCACATTGCATTGTCCATAACAAATTAAGAGCTCTCTGACAATTAGAGAATTGTATGATCCAGCAAGTAGCCTTCAATGGATAAAGGGTGTGCCTTCTCTAGAATAGGTTTTGTGATTTTAAGGTAACAAATCTACAATTAGACTAACAAATTTTCCAGTAAATCTTTCCAAACTTTATATCATTTTATAAATTGTAGATAGGTCTTTAGAGGCTTTCTTATCAAGGTTTTCTCTGTTGCTCCCTACCTGAAAATGGCTACTTAGTTGCTTACTTTGGTAGTGATATATTTCATGTTCCCTGTCCCTTCAAATTGTCACACTAAAATTAGTCTTCCTTCCACTAAACTACCAGGAAATCCTTGTAACTTTTTCAATGAAACCTGTACTCGGAGCAAATCATTGCATAAAACACAAAACTTATGTGACTTATAAACGAGCAATTTTAAGAATAATTTAAGGACTAGATCGTATAGATAGTTGAAGGGAAATTTATAGAGGTTTAACATCAGCTTCAAAACAAACAATAAAGGACAAAATACATTTTTCTAGTATATAATGCATTTACTATTTATGTATGTTTCTTGAATATTTGGTATGTAAAAAAACGTATACCACTGCAACAAGGTATTAGATATAATTCCAAATATACACTTATAATCTCAAAAATTCGGTATGCTTGGAAATATGAACAGAATTACGAGCACATTGCACTGTCCAGAACAAATTAAGAGCTATCAGACAAGTAGAGAATTGTATGATACAGCAAGTAGCCTTCAATTTCTAAAGGGTGTGCCTTCTCTGGCATAGGTTTTGTGATTTTAAGGTAACAAATCTACAATTAGACTAACAAATTTTCTAGTAAATATTTCCAAACTTTATATGATTTTATAAACAGTATACAGGTATTTAGAGGCTTTCTTATCAAGGTTTTCTCGGTTGCTCCCTACCTGAAGATTGCTACTTAGTTGCTTACTTTGGTAGTGACAGATTTCATGTTCCATGTCTCTTCAATTGTAAATTCTACCATGGTATTTCTTCTTGACTCGTTTTCTTTAATACCTTGGCACCTTGTCTTATGTTACTATTATCATGGCTATTTATTATAATGAATGGTTTATCATGGCAAGCTTGATCATTGTGATCAAAATCACAAGTGCAACTCTCACACAATATGAGGCACAGTATTATCCATGAGGGATTTTTGCTTATGTCTCAATACAGGATATTTAAATCATTCCCCAACAATAAATATTGATCTCATCCTGGGGGACTCTTCACTAACAAAGGGCCTTCCAATGAGGGAATTGGAATCATATTAGAAGCTTCCATACTAAGGAATTTTGGCCTATACCTCACCCTTTAAAAATTTTAACTCTAAATCATCCTCAGAATGTTCATATTAAAGGCCTTAGGGCTTAAACGAGCAAGAAAAAGCTTAACTGAGCATGCACCCTTCTATGACTAGAAAAGCTATCTTATCCAAGCACTAGGCTCATTGTCAAAGTTGAATTATGTAGGCACAGAAGAATAACAAGATTATTTGGTTAAAACCCATTTATACCATAGAAACTCCTTTAAAACAGTAAAGTTTACAAGATATTCATAAAATAAGCATGAAAGCAAATTATACCAATGATGAAGGAGATTAGAATTTCATAAATACAAAAGTTGCAACAACACCTATAAACATAAATATAAACCTGGCATGTAGCATTGTCCCCATTGTCCCTATTTGGCTTTCCATCACCTATGTGAGAAACCAAAGCAACATAAGAAACCAATTCAAGACATATTGTCTGACAAATAAGAACAAATTCAAAAATAGGATTAAAAACTTACAAGAATGTGATCATCATAACTCTAGAGAACTAAGTCATATTTTATACCCTATACAGAGGTAAAACTAGGGTGAATATTATTCTTAAAAATTGTCTAAAGATAATCCAATATAAATATCATTCAAAATGAAACACTAAACCAACCAAACTTTTGTTTCCAGAAGGGACAATCAATAAGGTGGTAAGGAATTTAATCATTTAATGCAATATGGAATTTATAAATCATCATCAGGATTCAGAAGCATCCACCAAATCAAACTTTCTAGAGTGATTCTGCCTTTGGATAAAACATTTTAAGATACATGAAATGCTTCCTAGGCATAATCTCCAATTATAGGAAACTCACTTTGCAGGTAGCTCTTTACTGTTTCTCTCAAAAGAAGTTATTTTCTGCCATGAAAAACATCTCAGACATCTTACATTGTCTAACAAATGGCATTCCACTGAAAGTGAAAAATTGATGAACAATTTTGGAAGAAATCAAAATTTCTATGGCATGTTATTTATTATTCTAGAATATAAGGACATAATGCACAGAAAGCAGTAAGCTTGAAAAATAATAACAAGGTGCTAAGGCAAGTTAAGAATAGCATAGTATATTAAAGGAAAAAACGGAAAGGTGTTATCACGTAGAAAGAAGTGGCACCAAGAATGATATGAGCACAATACCAGCAATGCACACAAGAAGGAAACACATGTTCTTGACCATTGATCTCACAAGAAATTATATCATTTAAGTGTGAGCACACATATATAAATGTTAGACAAAACACCAAAATCTACTTCTACCTAAAGGATAATAATAGAATGGTATCCTACTCAAAGAGTCTACAATGGCATGTAAATGGTAGGTCTCAAGTTTGAGACTACTAATGAAGATAAATGAAGATAAGGAAATGCCAGATCTTGAGGAAGACAAAGGAAATTAATATTGAGATACACTTCTATTTGAGGAGCACATCAAGCATAAAGAATCACACTACAAGCATGCATTATAAAATAAGCAGCATATCTTCAAATACTCAACCAAATATTCAACTTGAACTTGATTACGCTTCCCTAAAACAAGCTCTAGCGATTGACAAACACTCTCAATGTCAAGACTTTTTTGTTTGACATATGTCATAAAAAATCACACATTAAAAAAGTGACCAAAACATGCATGGATCAAACAAATCAAAGTAAAAATCTTTTAGATTTGATTGGATTATTTTCAAATGAGATATTAAAAAAGGATGCAAAACAAATAGCTGTCAGACAGTATCCGAATGAATAAATCTAGAAATCCTAGAATCTTTGGGGCCTCATGACCTTAACACCATTCACACACATTCAATAAAATGTTAGGACAAGAACATGTTGCAACATGGAAAGCAGTTATTCAAAACATCTAATTGTTTTTTGACTCCCTTTGCAACTCTATCTATGGATTCAACCTTATTAAAATAGGTTTGTAACAAATATTCTCATAAGAACAACTCCCCTGCACCTCTTTCTCTAATGTAGGAAGTTCCCTCCTCAATTTGTCAATCATATCAACTTTTAATGCTTTTAAGCCCCTTCTGCACTCATCCTGCAGCATGGACAATATTAAGTAGTGTAGTTTGATAGAGATTATATTGTTTCTCATTCATGATAAGTTAAGAGAATCATATCAAATAATAGGAAGGATAAGAGTACAGTTGAGGTACTTCTATCCTTAACAATAGCTTATAAGAAATATTTTCACAAATGCAGATATAGCAAGCATACCAAAGTTAAATAACTATGTTTTTCAGCTCCCATCTTCCTGAAGAAGTACAATATTTGCTTATCAAAATCTGGATTTAGTTCCCTTTCAAAAATTATAATTTCCATTTTTCTTTATCTCCTCAATTGTAATCGGTCAAAGTATTGAACACACCTTAAATAATAACTAGCTAAAAACAGCAATACATAGATCTTGACATGGTCTCTTAAAATCTAGAAAAGTAGACAACCTGTCTTGTACCGACTGTAAGGTATGGGTTTCTATCAGTAATGGGAAAAAGTACATGCTTAAACTATGTTAAGTATGATGTAGTTGTACCATCCCCATATTCTTGCACCTCTTCTCTTGCTATAAACAAGGTCAACAAATAGAGAAACTTGAGATTTCATACTTTGAAGGTTGGATTTAAAGTTTAAGTTAGGAGTTGGTTTTCTTAAGTAAGAATTAAATAACTAACATGGACTAGAAAATAGTGCAATGTTAGTGCAGAATCTCACTGAAGATAGGTCCAATTTACTTGGAGAAGCACAATAGGTTTGAGATTGCTTCTGTGTAATTTTACAATTTTTTCACAGGAGAATTATAAAACAACTAAATGCCTAGACACAAAAACAAATTCTTTAAGAGGAATTAATCAGCAAATAATTAGATTATCAAGAAACAAGGAAATCTTGAAGATGCAGTTTATCATGTAACTGGTAAATATTGTCTTCTAAATATGCCATAGTTAAATATATGTTGTTGTCTTCACATATATTTGAAACTGATTAAATTCAACTAGATCTTAAAGAAGATAACACTGCCTAATATTTTAGAAAATTACAAGCCCTAGTCACTATAATCTGAATTATTCAGCACCAAAGTCCACAGAGATGGCTTGTTCCTCATACATGACATGAGGTCTTTTGATTATTCTAATATACAACTATGCTAGTCAGTTCTACTTTTTGTAGGTGATGTTACACTTTTCAGCCATGATTCAGTATCACAAAGTTGAATAGAAGCAACTTTCTTCTTTTCAGTAGTTGTTTCCATAGAAATTTCTAAATTGTGTCAAAAGACAGGTAGGTTTCAATTATAAATATATAAAATCATGCACATTTCAAGACACAAAAGAATTGTAGAATGTTAAAAATAGATTCAAAGATACAAAACATGAAAATTTATTTAATGTTTTGTGGATTTGAAAAAATCATTTGCCGTAGTCCAAAACTTTCGTAGAGATATTTGGAGAGAATCTTCTCACCTTTGTTGCATCATCCCACCTACCAGAAGGAGCATAAATTTTTGAGAGCAACACATGGGGTCTAGCATCATGTGGTTCCAACTCGAATAGACGTTCTACAGCATGTTTTCCTACATCCATATTTCCATGGACTCTACAGGCACCCAACAAGGCTCCCCAAATAGTTGTAGTCGGTTTAATTAGCATTTTGTTGATCAAATTTGTTGCCTCGTTGATGTGCCCAACACGACCAAGAATATCAACAATGCAAGAATAATGGTCTGTTGTTGGCATAATCCCATGTTTTGGATTCATAGAATCAAAGTAGAATCGGCCTTCATTCACTAGGCCAGCATGGCTACACGCTGACAAAAGACAGAGAATTAATGCGGTTTGGCTTTATGCCTGCCAATTGCATATTTTCAAATAGCCAAACAACTTCCTTGCCATGTCCATGCAGGGCACATACTATGATCATAGTATTCCATGAAACCACATCCCGTCTAGGAAATCTATCAAACATTTGGTGTGCATCCTCTATACATCCACATTTCCCATACATATCATTCATGGCATTGCCAACTAAAACATCTAGCTTGCACCCTCCTTTTAAGATGTGTGCATGTACCCACTTACCCTGTTCCATGGCTTCTATAATTGCACATGCACTAAGAATGCTAGAGAATGTGAATTCACTGGGCATCATGCCTATTCCTTGCATTTTCCAATAGAGTTTCAAGGAATCCATGCCATTATTATTCTGGGTATAGCCAACAATCAAAACGTTCCATGACACAATGATTTGTTTAGTAATTTTGTGAAATAGTTTGTGTGCATCCTACAAATTACCATATTTGGCATACATGTCAACAAGGGAACTCCCCACAAATACATGAAGCTCTAACCCACTTTTAATGGCATCAGAATGAACTTGCTTACTCTGTTCCACTGTCACAAACTTGCACACACCTTCAAAACACTTGAAAATGTAAATTCATTGGGTTTCATGTCAGCCCTCAGCATCAGGGAAATAATTTAAGGGCTTGTTCACCATGCTTATTCTGAGCGTATCTTGAGATTAGTGCAGTCCGCGTAACCATGTCTCGTTCGTACATTCCTTCAAACACTTGTCGTGCATCCTCCATACTTCCACATTTGGCATACATATTTACAATACTGTTTAATAGAAAAAGGTATGAATTAAATTGAGAATTGGCATACATATTTACAAACTCCAAAATTTCCAACACATGCTCCCTTCGAACACCTTGAGACATTGTACTCACTTCAGAATTCATATCACAAGAATCTGCATATTCTTCTTTGTCTTCCCAATTCTCAATATATCTTGAATCTCCTTCCTTAACAACACTGGGAACTAAGAAGCTATTGAAACTAATATTCTTCACAATGTTGTTGTGTCCAGGAAACAAACATAAATTATTCATTATTTTAAGTCCCGCAGAACTTGCAACAGATGGGTTTTTCCCAGGGCTACCATAGCCTTGATAAGGGAGTTGGATTTTTTCATGGATGTTGAATGGGAAGCGATCCATTCATAGCCCATACATTTTCCATGGGTTGTAGATCATATGCTACAACAAATGCCTGAGTGCGTAAACCTATACAAGTTGATTCAGGGAAAAATTCATATGAAACAACGAAGTGATCGTTACTGTTTTATTCGGATGCATATAAAACCCTTTGTGAGTAGTGATCAAATATATTCAGTCAACCCTTCCAGGATAGAGTTTAAAAAATTATGTGTATTTCAATGGACAAGAGTATACTAGGTATTCTAAATAAAATATTTATTTTCAAATTATTTATAATATTTATAGCGGATTTATTAGATACATATTCTCTAATTTTAATCAAAAGTGAAGTGATATCAAATATATTTTATAATTTTAAGTTATATATATCAACAATATAAAAAAAATAAGTATTGAGCTTTGTTTTTTAGAAGGAGTTTGAGTGTATTAAAAATGATAATATAAAAAAATAATGATTGATTCGAACCATGAAAAAATGTGTGGAGAGTGAAAAGAGTTAGAGCATAATCCATAAGGTATAAGTTTAGTGTTGAATATGGTTGCCATTGATGTTAAAGGAATTCAGTAATGATAAAGGAATAACAAAAAATTGTTGATTAAATAGTCCAAAGAGATTTGCAGAAGCCAAAATAACACAGTTGGCCAAGCGAAAGTCGGAATAATTTTAATGCTAAGTTTCTATGAAGTGAAGATTTGGACGGCCCAAATCATAATAGAGAGAAAGATCAATGGTCTAGAATAGTTTCCGCAATGTCAAGGTACAAGCATGTTAAAACTGTGAGAAGACTATTGCGAAAGAGATTTGCAGAAGTCATTGAAAAGCAAAACCACAATCCGTAATTGCAGAAGAAGTGTTGCTAAAGACGAATTGCAGAAGCAATTTCAAGAAAAGACGAAAAGTAGATCCACAATCTGCAACCCGTAATTGTGGAAGGAAGGAATTCCCGCAGATTACTGAAAGGGCGATTGCGGAAAGATTGTTGTGGAAGGTTAATTGTGGAAAGTTCAATTGTGGAAAGGTAGTTGTGAAACATTCCCGGCCTACCATCTTGCAATTAGCCAAGCTCCAAGAGTAAAGTGCTTTGGCGATTAGCCAAGCTTCAATATTATCATTGAACTAGATAGACTATTTACCATTTACTCAGTTTCCTTCCTACTTACCCTTATCTTTACTCTTATCATTACTAACACTGTTCACCTATATATACTGCCCTTACTTAGACTTAATGCATTTGATCAGATGGAATGAAATGGAAAATAGAAGGATGGATGAGCCTTACATAGAGCGAGACCTGCTTCAACAGAGCATTCATAGACAGGCATTCCAGAACACAATATTATCAGGCAAAAGATAAAAATTCATAGGGAACTTACCAACGATTTTAACCTAGCTACCTACGCTTCAGTATTATAACCAGGAAAAATTTATCAATTCACAGTAAACCAAGAAACTTACTAGGGATTTTGTAAGGGAAGAAGGTGATGTTGAATCTAGAGCTACAAAATTCATGGCCAGCCTCTTCAAGAGCCTCCAGGTTCTCTCAAATGTTTTTTTATCCATAGAAACTATGGAAATTAAATAGCAAAATTACAAACCCTCAACAGTGGTGAATATCCATACCAATCTCTTCAACAGGTATTGGCCTAATAAATAACCAAAAATGCCCACCCAATTCACACTACTTGCCTTCATAACCCACCAAACCCTCCTATGTTTGGCGCAAACAGTCTGTTTGGACGGGCTATTTAGCGGGAATGAACAGGTTGAGTAGTAATTGACTAGTAATTGATGGAATTGGAGGATGATGGTTCAAGAAAATCAGCCATCGG
>LPNX010755252.1:0-97698 GCA_001517045.1 Pseudotsuga menziesii | reverse complement strand
ATGTATGTATGTATGTATGTATGTATGTATGTATGTATGTATGTATGTATGTATGTATGTATGTATGTATGTATGTATGTATGTATGTATTTTTTATTTAAATTACATAGTTTTTTTTGTTTTTGTTATATATATATATATATGATTCTTATTATTTTATTATATAAAGTATATAGTTTTTTTTTGTTTTTGTTATATATTTTTTTGTTTTGTTTTTATTATTTTATTATATAAATTATATTTTTTTTTGTTTTTGTTTTATTTTTATTATTTTATTATATAAATTACGTTAATTTGTTATATATTATATTGTTTTAATAATTATCATATAAGTTGTTTAGTTTTATAAATGGAGTAGTCTACGGAGTCGACGACCTGGAAGTCGGTCATTGTCGCCACTTCTAGGTCAAATCATCAACTCTGATCGGTACCAAAATCTGATCAATACTCTCCAAGACAGCGGCGACAGCCACAGATGAGGGCCCTACATCCCCTCGAGAACCGATCATTTGAATCCTCCTCCTGCACGTAGACTTACCAAATGCATTCAATGCATGGCCAAAAAAACACGTCAACTTTGGATCTATGCGCTGAAGGTATCGTTTGACCCTTTCTCTAGCTACAATGACATCTACAACAAGTAAACCTCCTTGCAAAGTTTAATCACTTCTTCGAATATTGTCTGCTTCATTTTTCCTTTGGAGCGTGTGAGGAATGTCGATGTGCAAAAATCAGTGACCTTTGAAAATAGAGCCATTGCAAGAGGGTGCTCATGCTTTTCCCAGGATGAAAGCTCAAAATGCATATGGTTATGAGCGCATAGGTTGGAGCTGGTGATAATTGCAAATGTAAAGTGGGAGCAATAACTCTGGTACCATTAAGACCTGTAAAAATCCATAACAATTGTTTATTGATTAGAGTTATGAAGACGATCAGAGCAACAAGAACCATACCTTTGAAGTACTGTGACTGGTCACCATGAGATCTTGAACTGGCCTATCGTCTACAAAAAATGGTATCGAGTGCAAAAATAGGGGAGCAGGGGTTGAATGATACCTTCAACCCACAGATACGAAGTTGACGTGTTTTTTTGGCCATGCATTGGATGCATTTGGTAAGTCTGCGTGGAGGAGGCGCATTCGAATGGTCAGTTCTTGAGGGGATGCAGGTCTATGATGATTCTAGATAGGTATCGATATGGTACTACTAGTTCTAATACCTAATTCGTAATTGACGTAGGTATCTAAATTTTTTTTAGAACGCACTTAACTGGGTTCGCTTCAACGGTGCATCGGGGATAAAGATGGTCAAGAGAAAATTTACGCAATTGCTTTGTTGGATGTTTGAGGATCAAGGTGCATGGCACCAATATTACCAATTGAAGGTAGACAATTTACAAAATTTACACTTCATTGTCAAATTTGAAATTTTCCATGACACAATTAAAAATGACTAACATAAATGGCTAATTCATATTCTTCTAGCTAGTCATTTTTTATGGCGTGACTAAATTAGTCATTTATGTTAGTCATTTTTAACTCTGTTACTTATTATCTAGTCATATTTGTTAACTGGTGACTAAATTAGTCGTTAATTTTAGTCGTTTATAGTTAAGGCAATCAAAATTGCTCATATTTAGTAGTAAATCACTTAGAAAACCTATGGTGACTAGAATTTTTAGTCACCTAGTAGATAATTCCTCATTTTGTACTAGTGAGAAGATTCCAACCTTTGCTTCAAGGTTGATGGTGGAAAACCAGTGATGCTCATGTTATATGTCGATGACCTGTTCTTGACAGGAAAAGGGGAACTCATTAGAGATGCAAGAAGGAGACTTGCTTTCGAGTTCGAGATGTAAGACTTGGGTATGTTGCACTACTTTCTAGGCATGGAGGTGTGGTAGAATGTAGATGGAATATTCCTTAGACAAGGGAAGTATGTAGTAGAGACCCTGAAGAGGTTCAAGATGATGGACTGCAAGGCCATGACCACACCTATGGCATCGAACATGAAGCTATTAAGTGATGCTTCATCAGAGACGGATGATGCTACGATTTATCATCAGATGATTGGGTCCTTGATGTACCTGAAAAATACGAGACCGGATATTTGCTTTGATGTGAACACATTGAGTCAGTTCCTAACGGATCCGAGACATGTTCACCGGATTGCTGCAAATCATATTCTGGGGTACCTGAAGGGTATAGTTGACTATGGGCTCAAGTATGAAGCAAATCAGAAAATTAACCTGGAGGGTTATGTAAATTCGGATTGGGCAGACAGTTCCATTGATAGGAAGAGCACTTCGGGGTGTTTTTTTAGTATGAGATCAGGTGTGATCTCTTGGTTTAGCAAGAAGGAATCATGCATGGCACTGAGAACAGTCGAATCAAAATATGTTGCCACTTGCTCAACTATTTGGGAGGTAGTATGTTTCTTTTGAAAACTACTATTTGATTTGATTGATCTGACTTGCATTTTTGTATGATGCAGAGAGGAGCAGTGAAGATCCAATATGTGATCCAGATCGAGATCTCTCAAAAGAGGGAGTTATAGCATAGTCGGTGAGATAGGTTATCTGGGCATAAATCCTGGTGAAGCTCGTAAGTTGCTCAGATGTAAACAGTCATGTAGGTTTTCCTCGAATGTAATTAGTCCTAGCAAAGCTCACAGGTTATCCTTGGATGTAATCTGCCCTGATGTGATTATATGCTAGAAATGGCCAGAGTGAAGTTCTAGTACTTCAGGGAGAAGCTTGGTGTTCTCCAGATCAAGGTTCCTTCCAATGGGAAGTGATGAGTCTATGTGCCTTTCTAACATGGTGGCAGGATGTGTTCCTCCCATGGTCAGATGTAAGTGTTGATCCCTTCTGATATGGTGGTAGGATTGGTTCCTCCCATGGTCAGATGTAAGTGCAGAGCCTTTTCGACATGGTGATAGGTCGGGCCTCCCACGGTTGGATGTAAGTGTTGAGCCTTTCCAACATGGTGGTAGGTCGAGCCTCCCATTATTGGATGTAAGTGTTGAGCCTTTCTAACATGGTGGAAGGCTAGGACTCCCATGGTCAGATGTAAGTGCAAATCCTTTCTGACATGGTGGAAGACTGGGCCTCCCATGGTTAGATGTAAGTACTGGGCCTTTCTAACATGGTGGAATTTTGGGCCTCCCATGGTCAGATATAAGTGCTAAGCCATTTTGACATGGTGGTAGGTTGGGCCTCCCATGGTCGGATGTAAGTGTTGGCCCTTTCTGACATGGTGGAATGCTAGGCCTCCCATGGTTGGATATAAGTGTTGAGCCTTTCTTACATGGTGGCAGGTTGGGCCTCCCATGGTCAGATGTGATTTCTGGGCCTTTCTGACATGGTGGCAGGCTGAGCCTCCCATGGTCAGATATAAGTGCTAGACGATCCTTTCTAACATGGTGGCAGGTTGGGCCTCCCATGGTCAGATGTGAGTGCTGGGCCTCTCTGACATGGTGGTAGGCTAGGCCTCCCATGGTCAGATGTGAGTGTTGTATGTGCCATTCTGACATGGATGTTGGATGTGTTCCTCCCATGGTCAGATATAAGTGCTCGGTGGACCTTTCCGACATGGTGGCAGGATGGGCCTCCCATGGTCAGATATAAGCGCTAAATAAGATGAATACCTACATGGAGGCTAGGAATACAACCAACATGAAAAAGGGTTGGCTCTATAGAAATTCCTATGATGAGTAGAATTGAGAGATAGTACCATTTGATCGAGATAGCGGAAACAGTGATGATGATGATGATCCAGTGATGATCTAGCTTTGATGATGAACTAGTGATGAAGACTTGTGCTAATGAATTGTGGCAAGGGAATACCTTCCTAGTTAAGAGGGAGTGTTGATGTATTTGTAACTTCGGAATGTATTCACTTGTATATCTTATATTGTACCCCAATTTTCCTATCGGGATAATCATTTGTATTTCATTGTACCTCGATGTTCCTATTGGGAGATTCATTAATATAATAAAGTCATTGAGGTTAACCTTTAGTTATAAGTCAAGGAAATAGTCCCCACAATCGAGTTGAGGTTAACCCTCCTTGTTGATCAGGGGGAAAAGTCCCCACAGTTGAGGGGCACTAGGGTTATTAGACTCTCCTAGTGAATTCATCCCTGGTAAGTAATTTTCAAGTCAGAAACTAGTATAAATAGAGAATGAGCCTCTATATTTGTCACACACACTCACCCAACTATAGCGATTAGGTGAGAGAAGAGGAGCTCACACAAGTGAGAGAGAGAATAGCTATTGAAGATCATCTTTCTGTCTTTGGGTTTTACTATTGCCATTGGTGCTCATTCTATCTCTGAGGAAGTTGCGGGGTTTTCTCCTTTATGGTTTCCTCGAGGAAAATATGTGTGTCTATTGTCTCTTGTGAGTGTTGTTGTGCATGTTATTCTCTCAGATAAGATCCTAAGATCATATTGCTTAAATGATAAAAATATAACATATTCGTTACCATGGATAAGTATACTAGTGAAGACTCAAGAACGTAAAGGCTTGAGGACCTACAAACAATAAGATCAAACTCGTTAGGAATATTGCAGCTAAAATCAAGGATAGTGTCTGCAAGAACTGACTCATCATCACTTGAGTCTAAAAATATACCAAAGTGATCAGACTCGTCAGGGGCACCAACTTATAGCTCAAAGTCTAAAGACTTAACAATGCCACCATATGAGGATCCAAAGATAGTGATATTAGGCTTAAAAAGAAAATTGGAACTAGATTTTAGTGCAGCTGGGCCCAATCCAAGGATATGATCTAGAAAGGATGAAAATATATGAAGGAATGTCAAAATCAATGATATCTTTTAGTAAAGCTTCATCTGAGGGGAGAACATCATCCCAAAGAGAGCATATGTCAAAGCATTCACTTGGACTGATGGGGGAAGAATAGGATGCAATACCCCCATTGATAAATCATGTAGTCAAATGCTAAAACCAATATATAATAATAATAATAATAATAATAATAAATTAAACATAATAGTTCCCGCATACTATCCAAACACTTGTGCATGTGATTAATGCATAACACTAACTAGTGGTGCCACTTGTCCAACTAATATAATTAAATAGTGTAATATTCACAATTTGAATTGGAATGTAGTTAATCAAAATTATGTAAATGATGTAACTACACTAGTATGCATTCCTAGTGTGGAGCTCAAGGCCAAGGCCCGACTAGTGAGTGGCTAGGCATGTATGATGTAAACATTTTTATTTAGACCATATGGTTGGCTTGTCATGCTAACTCGAAAGCTATGTAAATATTATGTTGGAAAAACAATAAAATGGTCTAAGATGGTTGTATAAAGAGGACTACAGGGGTAATGATTCCACTAGAGGAGAAGAGGAAAGGGGGCCTATGGGAGATTAAATATTTTGTTACCAAGTATTAACCTTAGAACTCATCCAAATTATGCCATGTGATTTAAATGAGCCAATTACCTTCTTTTGACTATTTCAAATCATTTAATGAATGTGTGAGGTTGGTGGAAAAAGTCACTTCATGCAGTTATTGAATGATGGGGCTTAATGCACTTTTTTCGTGGCTCTATCAAATGTCAGAACTTAGTTCTATAGTTGTCAGAAGTCATTTCTTATATGGTCAGGAGCTATGTCAAATCTATTTTCACCGTCATCTCATATCCCTTAGAGTCAACACTCATTCTATTCATTCTCTCATGCAAATCTACACTACATAGAGCCCTCCATTGATGTCCATGACCACTACCAAACTGTGTATAACCTAGAAATTTGAATTTAGAGATGGAGTTGCATATTTGGAAGGTAAAATAGATGGTTGCAGGTGAGCATAGAGGTCGGGAAAGCTATGAACCCTTACACATTGATTTTTTCTACTCACAGATGCTTGAGAAGCCATGAAATAAAGCTATAGGTGATTCTCTGTAGCATATAGTAGGTTGGTCTCCTTCTATGCATACAGTGGAAGAACTTGGAAATATGGATTTCCCAAGCGAACCATGGATCAATGAAGGGGATGTATGAGCCTAGAATGGTGTTGTGTGGGGCATATATTGTTGGATCCAAGGTCATGATGGTTGAGTAAGAAACATGTAGAGATCTATATGAGCATTTGGTTAAGCGTTGAGAGAAAAATGGGTTGTGGAATGAGAGAGAGAAGCTCGTAGGTGTTTCCTTCACCCTGGTGGCCTCATAGCTTGGTGTGGATATCGATTTTATTTCCACTATGTATTTTTATTATACATATGCATACGCATT
The DNA here is from genome assembly GCA_001517045.1 of Pseudotsuga menziesii. NCBI lineage: Eukaryota > Viridiplantae > Streptophyta > Pinopsida > Pinales > Pinaceae > Pseudotsuga > Pseudotsuga menziesii. The sequence goes on along the minus strand of LPNX010755252.1, from coordinate 91,422 downwards.
TTAAATGTTACAAATTCATAATATGGATATGGGGTGAAATTTAGAAGCTCGTAATTAATTCATGTTCCCTTATGGTGGTCATATTAATGGATGGTGACATGACAAATAGTGTTACATATATTTTAAGGTATTCAATGAGAAAATAATGATAAGAAGCATCATTGGTGGTTTTCTTAGTAATCCATGATAGAACCAAAAGAGGTCCTACTATTACATTCTTATTATTACATCATAGCTCATTCCATGTCTTATGAAAATAAAAAATAAAAAATTGGATGGCAGTGCACTATCTAGGGAGAATGACACTAGAATGATGCATTGCCATGATATACTGAAACTATACCTATGTACTTATTCATCCATATGTGCACCAACGTTTCTTAGTTTTAGTACAAAATATGAGGAGTGTGCATTAGCTTTTGAGGATCACAATGTCACGTGCTTCCATAAATTTGCTAGTGAAGAGTTTGATAATTTTATCAAGAAAATCGATACTAACAAAATCTATAAAATAAATAAAAATGGCACACACACAATACAAAATTATTTACCCTTGTTATAGAACAATTTGTGACCATTGATGCCTTGTTGGCCAAGATACTATTTGTTGCCTATATTTATACCACATAAAACATTTAATGGAAAATTGTCATTTGACTCATACCCATGTTTGTCATTTAAGAAAAATGTAGGTACCCACTCTTATCCTCTAATAAAGGCATGGGTATATTCCCAAAAGTACAAAAAATAATAAATGAGAATTAATAGTGTGCTCCTCGTCAAGTTTTATGAGTTTTTTCCACATGTACAACCTTAATTCATGTTGCCACTAACTTAACCAACTTTTGATAGTATAAATTGGGTTCAATGTTGGATAAGGGGCATAAAACCATTATATTACCATTATGCTAGAACATTGTTTTGGATATATATCCCTATAATTTTGTGACAATCAGTGCTTTCTATAGAAACCCTTGTTTTTAAAGTTTACTCTCTTACTTAGAGTTGGGATCTAAGTCTGGATTTTGGTGACAAAGCTACTAACATCAAATTGTGTATTATTTTGTAACTATTGTTCCATATTTTAATTAATATATTAAGACTTCTCTTCTCCCTCCCCCCTGACCACTACACAAAAATTATGTTTTAATTCATTAGTTATTGATTAATGATTACATGAATTCAAGGGGAACTAACAACTTGATGTTAGTTCTTATTAGTTACTCATAGGTTTTCTTGTTTTATTGCCACTCATATGTCATGCTTTAAATGGTTATAGGAATGTTGTGTATTGTTGGTGTGTTTATTTTTGGATAAAATTGGTATATTCATGACCTGATACAAGTGAATTGAAAGACGCAATAAGAGACCAACCAACTATTCAAAGGAAATATTTTCCATCCATTTATTTTATTTTTAACACGATAACTAAATCTGGAAAGATGAGTAGTGATTCGTCTATCTACTTTGTCAATGACCTAACCCTAATCACTGGAAATTATTTCGTACAATAGAACTAGCAATTCCAATGGGGAGAAATATATGAGTTACTCCTTGAGTATTTCCTCTCTGATTACAAGTTTTAGAGTTTGATTTAGTTAGTTAGTTTTGTTTTATTCCTTCCCTTGCTTTGCTTAATGTAGAACTAAATTTTACTGTTTATAGGTTCTTTTGCAATATTTTTTCTCAATTTCAAGTTGTACAAATGAAAAAAATTAGGGATAGAAGTAAGTATACACACCTTTACTTCATTTGAATAATGGGTACACATGTTATGATTTATAATGAAGCAGGTATGCACTTGTTTCCTTCTGGATACAAGCAAGTGTTGCATGTCAAGCTGAGTTTTGTTGTTTGCTTGAACTTTTGGCTTGTTGTTATTTTTCTCTTGCATGCTTGGAAGTGTTTTGTTTTCTATATTCATTGGGAATTCAAATAAACATAGTGATTTTCATTCGCATTTTGGTTTGAAAAATGAGAGAACAAAATCTTTTATTTTCTCTTTTAGGTGTGTAGTAGTAATTTCTTGTAGTTTCATTTTTTGTTGCATTAATTTTAGTTTGTGGATTGCATCAAATCATGTTAAAGAATAAAAGATAGATGAAATATGGGATTGGCTAATTTGATTCCTTTAGTCACGTGTTTCAATTCTTTATGAAAAAGAACTCATAGATTCATTGAAATATCAATATAATTACAATTTGAGATTTATTAATGTATTTATTATTCCAACATTCTTAAAGTATTAATAACATCATAATTGTCAATAACCCAGTGTCTTCACAACATCATTTGGGCCATAGGAACCCAAATTGTTAACTAGAGACACATTTAATATTCCATTTCTTTTTTAAGTTTAAATTACAATTTACAGTGGAAATAAATGCATAAAAGATCACTCAATTCATATATGTGTATGAAAGGTTATTTCAAGCAATTTTCTACATGAATATAGTCACATAATGTCAATAATTCCATTCAATTAAATAATCATACAATAATAATTGCATTAAAAACATATCAAAGATATACACAAAATTTTTCATACATAGGTGAATACTTATCTGAAATATAAACCGACTAACTACAGACCAAGAATGTTCTTCCCAGCTGTAGGCTCTATTAATCCATATATTTATTTGATAGGCCACCCCCGAGATAACACCATTAATCCACAAGAAGGTATCGATTTCTCTGGTTGTAAATATCCCAATCCTCTAGCACTCCTTCCCTCTCAATCTACACAACCCAAGGAATGGATATCCCTTCTATAAGCTAGCAGTCCCTTAGACTCCCTTATTTGAGTTAATAGTACATCATGTTTGTTACCCCAATTCCCTTCCAGAGATCCAATACAAGCTGGACAAAAACTATTCAAGCCAAGACTCTTGGGAATTGTTTTGTTCTCAGTATGCCTCTAGTCTACAATACAAGTGATGATAGTTCAATTCTAATAGCATTTGATGGCTTAGTCATGAGATAATATTGGTCGAATGGACTAGATCTCAATAATTATATGCATGTTGAAAACTATCCAAGTGGCATGAAGGATGATAGGAACTGGACACTTGGCATACATGGGGTTGGACAATTGTTTCCCTTCTAATCCCAAGCTTGAGATCATTAACCTAAAATTATGGTTAATGAAATTTAATAAAGAGGGATTAATAAAACATAGGATAAAATAATAAATAAAGTTAGTAACTTAAATAATAAGTCATTATGCTCATTTCTCCCTTAAACCCCATTCTCACTCTCCTTCTTGTATAAATCATAGCCCCGATCTCTTCTTCACCCTTCTTGGTCTACAGTAATTGTATGTTTTTATATTAGATGTCAAATGTACATAATTACATCATTTTGGACATAGAGGACCATTCATGTTTGGCTTCTAGTCATTTCCATCATATTTACATAATTACATTATGCAGTCAAAAATGAGGTGTTACAACAATTTCATCTCCATTCCTAAGTAAATGAAAACCCTAAAAGAACACTAACATTTAAAATAAACAAGACTTGTTTTCTTTATAGTATACACATAGTCTACAATTAGAGCCTTAGTGTAGGTTGTAAGTAAACTCTCTAAAGCTTCAAAAACTAAACTAGAGTCACTAATGATCATGCAAAATCTATTAGTAATGACAACACTTATTGGGAAAGCATTTATAACATGCACATCAAGCATGAGCCTAAGCTAAGCAGTTATTGAGATATACCCTCTTTCTTGGTTAATGGGATATGTTTGTATTGGGCCTTTAGTTTAAGTGAGAGCCCTTATGGTGACACCATTTCTATATATTTTTTCTCTGCAAATAAGTCCTACATTTATTGCCCATATGCAGAAATCTAACCCATGATAGATCCACTTGACTATTTATCATGAATTTGTAACCTTAGTGGTCTTTCTATAGGTTCTTACCTAGATGACTACAAGTGGGAAGTTCTTTTGGTGCCTAATATAGATTCATAACATTTATTTTATCTCCTTTAGAGGGTGCTCATCTTCATGAGGGTACCTACAACTTAGGTTATTTTTATATGAGTATTACCATTGCTATATATCACACCTTAATTGGTTGGATTTGTCTCCTAATCATCCAGAAACATATTCTACAAGGATTACTAATTCAACTCCTCATTGAATAGCTTCAATTCCTAACCATCCTAACTTGTCTTTGGGAGATTAGTTGTTTGTTTCTACCTCTTAGGAATTTAGTAGTAGAGTGACATCTATGTTTAAATACTAGAAACCCTCAATTTTGATTATAGTTTCGTATTTTTACTAAGTTTTTTATTTCAAAGTATCCATCCAATTGATCTATCGACATCAAAATATTTGAGGTGTTTCCCTAAAAAATAACGAGCCACCTACTAGAAGGCGAAGGTTGAATGATCCCAAACCACAAGGGATCTAGATGAAGAGATACATGTTTCCTTAAATAATAATACAAGGGAAGAATAAGTACAAGGAAAACCTAATTTAGGTGAGCCGCCAAATTTACTAACCTAATAAATCCATTTATTCTACATGCATGTGATTTTTCCCATAGAGGTTCTATCCAAATTTCCAATTTGTTATTTTAGTGGTATGCTATAGATAACACTACTAATAATTTAGGTGTAATGGGCACTATTTCACCTACCACTCATATATTTTTTGGGGGTATTAACCCCCAACTATATATGCTTGTTTCTAGAAGCATTATTGCCCCTATAGTAACATGCAGTATTAGGATAGGAACTCTAGTTTCTCTCCCTCTGAGAGTTGGTATCTTTTATTTTGGGATGCCACTTTTTAAGGCTAGTGTGATTTCAAATCCCTGGCAATTAATTTCCTAACTTACTTTCATTTGCAAATTTTTTATGAGACGAGAATAAAGTTGAATATGTTGTTTCAATAGGATACCTTCACTCACACTCTATGATCACGTTCATGAGTGGAGAATGAGGCACTATATTATCTTGGCTAAGATTCATGATCAATTTTTAATTGATTAGTTTTCAAAGTATCTAGTACCCAATATCACCAAAGATGTCTCCCTTTTAGGGGTATCTACTAAGAAACATAATCTTAAGAGAGCCCAATATTTAGAAATAGTTTACTTAAAATATCGGGTTTTTGATCTAATATTATTATAAATGTATCATGGACTAAATATAGACTCATAAAATAGAAGCTTGGACCACATGTTGATACTATGGTTGGTTCTATAGAAAGTGTTATAGTTAGCTAAGTGTTTAATCAAATAGGATACATGTCTTTGCATTTGAACTCACTAGAAACCACACACGATATTGCTAACACGTCAAGTCTTATGCAGTCCTCCTATGTCCTTTTGATCGAGAAAGGAAGCCAACAACCTGGAAGAAATGAACAAAAACATTAATAATTCGAAATAGGGGCTTATGATGAATATCAATAATAATGTTGGCGGGGGTAATAAACATAAGAAAAAGGTTAATTCCCTTGAAAAATAGGTATGGAGTACCATATAACTCATCAATGTGTCAAATTGGAGGATGCTCAACATTTGTTGGTGTAGTGATATGTCCAATAATAACTTGTTATTAGCACTAATCCTCTCTATTTGTAAGGCCAACAAATGGTTGTTGGTTATTTCAATAAAACTCAACCTCCACAAGGGGTAAATTAGGGAAACTCTCCATAATTAATTAGTGCATCTAATGCGAATATTTAGTCTAGAATAGATCCCATACTTATAGGACTCTAGATTTTGGATCCAATGATAAAGAAACCACCACATTGCAATTTCTTACTACTCTTCATATAGAGAAACCTATAGTTGATCTAATTCCTAACCTACCAAAAAAAAATTTAACAAGGTTTGTGCATAATTGTTATAGCGTGATTTGACACATCAGTGTCTTCCATGATTGAACGATATACATTAGAAGTCACCTACAACTTTTTCAGTTGAAAACACTTTAAAAAAACCATTTTAAGGAGTGCATCGATATTTCCCTTGAGCAAGGTGAGTGTACACAGTTGTTTCCTTCATGAAAGGCATGTGTGCTTTGAAATTTGTCCAATATATATATATAATTCACGAGTTTCATGATTTTGAATAGTTCCTTGGGTATTTTCTCATATGTAACTCCTTGGAACTTCCCTCTAATTGTCTTAAACATGTTGCAAAAAAATAAAAGATGATTCATGGGAGAGATAGGGGCACTCATTCTATTAGTATCCTCACATCGGAGAAATAGGGTCATGTTATCTTGCATTTTTATGATCTTTTTCCCCTTATAAGCCCTTGTTGTTGGGTTCTCGTCTTCATTTTGAGTGGTGAATCCCAAATTCCATAGTTATCCTCTCATATTCTTAAGAATAAAGGTAAAAGGTTGGAAGGAATGTCATTAGTGGCACAAGTTCAAAAGGACCCATACAACAATTGCGAAAGGTGATGGTAGAAAAAGGTCAAGTAACAAATTGTATTCTACTATTTCTTATCAATAAAGGAGATTTATCATCTCCCCAACCCAAAGAAAAAGAAGAAGAAGAAATACTATGATTGTTTGGTTCATTTGTTACCGGATTGGGATTGGTAAAATGACTTTTTGACTTAGGCCATTTTAGATTATTTATTTCTATTCTTACTTTGATTATTTCCAATTAGATTTCAGAAAGGTATTGGTTGTGTTGTGTAGGTTCTAAATCTTGGAGTGGATCCACAATGAGAGCATTTGAGTCAATGATCAACACCTACTTAGAGATAAATACGAGAACATGTAAGCAACCCCTATCATTATCAAGTTATATTTTTAGGCATTAGATAATTAATTTAGGGAAGGAAGACTTCTATCCTGCACAAAAGTAAAAAAAAATGTATTTTTTAGATTTTGGTTCATTATGTATAGTAGGGATTTGGGTATTTCTTATATTTTAAAAAAATCATTTTTAAACCTAGGAAATCATCATTTAGTGTTTTTCCACTATTTCCTTTATGAAAACTTAAAAATTGAATATCACATAAAATCATAATTATTCTGGTTCATGTAGGAATCTATTGGGTATTTTGGTGCCCTTGGGAGTGTTTTCATATAAAGGAAAAATATTAGAATTGTTTCCATTAGCATGATCTCATGAAAATCATACAGAAATGCTTGCTTTGGATACAACAATTTTTTCAAAAATTGCATCTCATTTAGGTTTGAAAGGTTTTGCTTAGTTCTTATGATTTTTATAAAAAAAATATTTTCAAGCATCTCTTTCAAGGTTTAGAGTAGTATTTCCATTTGCAAGTATTCCTTTTTTACATCTTTTTCATTTGAGAACATCACCCAACCTTTATCAGTTTTGCATCCATTTGAGTAACAACAACCTTTAAAAGCAATGTAACTAAAATGAACTATACTTGTTTTTCTCTGGAAAAAAACCAATGGTTTGGGTTCTAGGGCCTTGGTTGTAGATTTGGAGAGTAAATTCTCCAGGGAAATGTAAAAAAACTAGGATTTGATTGATTGAATGAAAACTACATTAGGAGAGGGTAACACTTGAAGGGAAAGTGCACCTCACATGCACGTTAAGCATGAGCTCAAGTTGAGTAAGTGATTGATATTATCCCCTCATTGCTTGCTTGGTGGGATATGCATGTATGAGATATTTAGGTTAAGTGACTAGTCCTCAAAGTGACACAAATTATCTTTGATGTTTCAGGTTTAGGACTTGTTCCTACATTCCCTACCCATTCACATACAACTAACCAACAATTGTGAAGTGGTAAACATAGTTGTCTTTCCTAGGTTTTTTCCCAGGTGACTACAAGTGGTAATTACTTGTGGTACCTGAGAGAGAAAATAATATCTATTTTATCTCCCCTAGAGGGAGCTTGTCTTCTTGAGGGTACTTGCACCTTCAGTGATTGCTAAATGAGGGTTATTGTTATTTTCTCCCACACCTTCACTAATTGGATTTAGTCCCTCACTATCTTAAGATTAGCTTGAAAAGGCATGTGTGGGCTCTTCATTGATTTAACTCAGGACGTAACCACCCTAGTTTTATTTTTGGGAGAGTGTGTTTGCTTAGTTGTATCTTATAGAACTTTTTATAAGAATGTGTTGATTATAATTTTTTGACCCAATAAAAGGACTTGTAGGTTTTATTTTTGAATTGGAAGTTATGGATAAATATCCCAAGGATACCAACAAAGGGATTCTTGTTCTTTTCCTTTATTTGGAAATGTTTGTGCTCCCTAATGGCCACCTTGAATCTTTCTAAAACCACTATAACGCTACCAATTTGGTTGTTTTCCACTCTGAATATCCCAAATGCTCCTTACACTTTTCAAATAAGCCATGTATGTCAATATCATCAAAAAGCGTTTCCTTCTTCGCTAGTGACATATTTTCCTCCTCCGTCTACCTCATTTGGTGAAAGTCTATATTCTCGTAACCATAAGTCCAAAAGTAATAAAATAAGAAGAAGAAGAAGAAGATGTGATGACAAAGCAGTATGCAACCAACTACTACAAGTCATGTTGGGGGCAAGTAACCAACCACACCAATTCATGCTAGTAGTAAACAAAAGCTAATGCAAGTCATGCAAGGAGTATTGATATTGTTGACAAAACATAAAAAAGTTGGATACAAGCCTAAGTTACCTTGTAATCTTTGCAAGGGAGATCATCTTACTCATTTATGCCCTACTATTCCAAAGGTACAAAGAGTGTGATCCCTATCTCAAGGATCTTATACTCCTAAAAACCTATAGTTTCCCAGCAACCTATTCAACCTTTAGTTGAGTTGTAGAGTCAATGAATTTTTTTATCAACCCCAATCTTCCCTTGGATATTTCCAATATTAAAGTGATCAAACTGATGCAGTATTTGGTCGATCACACTCTTCCCTTGGAGAGTGTTAATATTGAAGGGTTCAAACCGATTCAATATTTGGTTGATCCCACCCTTCCTTTGGAGAGTGAGGTGACTACTGCTCAAGTTTTATTTACTTCTAGTTTAGAACCTTTTGAGCAATGGGGCACTCCATTCACTTCAAGTATACTCCCTCCAAGTTCCAAGATAGTTTCATTTAATTAAAATAGTCTATATAGGCCTCACCTTCCTTATTTTACACCCTTCCAAATAAGGATTCAAGTTAAACCTCAGATGGATTTTCAATGTATTGTAGTCAGTAGTATTTCATCTGCATATTCTTGGAAATTTTTGGTCTCTCCCAACCTTGTGTCATTTTCCATTCAATCGATGTCTTTTAATATAAGACCTAGTAAACCCTTGGGGCTTCTTCTATAATTTCCTTACATTAGGTGGAAAGACTATGTTAGTCAATTTTATTGTTATGGAGGGCCCATTGTACTTATGATCCTTGAGAATGAATATGTATATGCTATGAATGCTATGGTGGTTATGCTCTTTTGTTTAATGAATTTGTCTCACAATGAAATCATTGTCATTATTGATAAGATTTATTTTACTATTCTATCTCTTTACTCGACTTTAGACCAAGCATCCTTTATCTATTTATGGTGTTTCAATCGACACTACCCTACCATGGGTAAATTATGTGTCATCATATCCCATGTATCAAATTTATATGGAAAAAGAGCCTCTACATTCATTCCCTTCACAACAAAGCCTTATACATAAGACATGAAATCCTTATCTTTCAAGTCTCCATTCAAGAAAGCAGTCTTCACATCCATGTGATGAGCTTTCTAGTTATTTTTTGTAGCTAAAGACAATAAAGTGTGTATGGTATCCCATTTTTTTATGTGGAAGAAAGTCTCCTCATAGTTAAGTCCTTCCTTCTGTGCCAAACCTTTTGTTGCAAGCCTCACCTTGTGATTTTCAAGTGAGACATTTGATTTGTATGACTTCTTGTAGACCCACTTGCAACTAGTTGGTTTGGTTCCAAATGGAGGGTCCACCAACTTCCACATCCCATTATTAGTGATAGCATCATATCCATTTGTATGGATTCTTTCCATTCATCATGAGCATTATCTTCTTCAAAGGAAGTTGGTTCGATGTTAGTAGATAAATTCAATTCACAATCATATGAGACATTCATATATTCTACATCACCTGGATTTGAATTATCTACATCTCCTCCTTCGTCTTGTCTAGTTGAAATTATTGTTCCTGTCTTTATAAATTCATCAGGTTGGACACTTTGAAGTGTCTTTGTGACCCACTTTGGAACTTTATGTGAAGGTCTAGGTTGCTCAATTAGTGGTACTTCATTGTCTTCGAGATTCGGTCTTTCAATCCTCTCAAACACGTCATCCAGTTAAACCTCCTTTTCTATTGAAGTGGGAATAACTTATTCATGAGGGGGAGATGTGCTACAAAAAGAGATTTTAGAGAATGGTCCAAGATAGGGATCCCCCCTTCAAGATGTGGAATCTCATTATCAAATTCATGAAAAATATTTAGATGGGTAAATTTTTTTAGACGATCAATATGTCTCTCAATAGACTCATCATTTTTATTCATTTCAAGAAAAACGATATCTTTGGAAAGAATAAAATTTGGTTTACCTCGTCATAAAGATAATATGCCTTGGTGGTATTTGATTACCCCAAGAAGATGTACTTTTGACTGCATACACCAAGCTTGTTTCTTTGTTCCTTTGGTATCAATGCATAGCAGGTGGAACCAAAGACCCCAAGATGCCTTATCGAAGGAATGTGGTCATACCACATCTCAACTGGAATCTTATTTGCAAGAGCATGGTGGGACTTCTATTTCTCAAATAAACTGCACATAGAATTGGTTCAACCCAAAACATCAATTTTACATTCTTGTAAAATAACATGGAGCATACAATATTCAAGAGTGTCATGTTCATTATTTTGTTCATGATTGTATGGATAAATGGTTTGATGTTAATCTCATGTTGTCTAAGATAGGCTTCAAATTCACTAAATGTGTATTCTCCTCTATTATCAATACGAAGGGAATCAATTTGCAATTTTGTTTCATTTCTAATTCATACATGAAAGTTTGTAAATGTATCAAAGGCTTAATATTTATCTTTCAACAAATACACCCCACACATCCTTGTGTAATCATCAATAAAAGTCGTTATATATTTGTTACCATTGCCATAAACAATAGGTGTAGGGCCACACAAGTCAAAGTGTATCAACTCTAATTTTCTACAAGATCTGGAATTGAAATCATGGAAATGTAGCTTACTATGTTTGCCAAAAATACAAGCATCACATTGTGCCAACTTCTTTGAAATTGTGGGAAAACCATAAACATCATTCTTGATTCTTCAACAAATGAATACTATTGTAGTTATGTGCCCATATCTAGCATGCCACAAAAGGTTGAAAAACAATGTACCTTCTTCATGCTAAGAGAGGAAGGGAAAATTTTGATGACTGGCAAATGTTCCTTTTAGCTTCAACAACTTCTCATATTCATATATACTCATGATGACCTGGTTGTCAAAGGATTCCTTATCTCACCCACCCCATCAAACATGTGGATGGATTGTCATTGATGTCGAATCCGCATGGGAGACAACAAGTTCCTCTGCAACTCTAGAAGATAGAGAACATTATGCAATAGAAAATCAGGAAATCTAGGCACTTTAAACCTAAAATATATGATCCCCTTGGACTTGAGTCTAGACTTATCTGCAAAATACACTACCCTATCTACATTGTCATCCAGTTCTTCAGAAAAAAATATTCTAAAGGTCATGTGAGAGGTTCCATCAATGTTAAGCAGCCATGTATCTCTCCAAGAAGAAAATGAAGTATTGAATAAAACTTCATTTACACCAAATGAACAAATTCAGTGGCTTTAACTAATTCAAAAGCTTTACCTTTTACTTCTATCTGCTCTTTATTCTTTGAGATCCTCTACCATGGAATGTTGCATGTCTTCCCCTCATGTCCATCTCTATGGCAATGAACATAGTGAATATCTAATTTCTCACTCCCTAGTGGCTCTGAACTTATTCCTTCTTCATTATCTTTAAGAATGTTGCATCTTTTACAAGTTGGCAATACAAGCAATCTACAATATAACAATCTCTGCAACATTATACAAGGCAATAATCTCTACAATAGTGAACTCAATCTCTACAATCTACATTACAAAGAGACAATACAAACAAAAATGGTAAATATTGTCTTGCAAGTCTAGAGTCACTGCCAGAATATTTTACAATGCTTTAAAATACAATGTCTACATCATCCTTATGTAACAAGTGAAAAAAATTCTTTAAAATACAATGTCTACATCATCATTAAACCTTATGTAACAAGTGAAAACTCTTCTTATAGCATGAATATAAAAATTTAAAATATGAAATAGTTAAGAAATAATAAAAGGAACCATAGACTTTTAATGGCTTCACTACATAGTCTATACAATTAGTAAAAATGCAGTCTTATATGCCTTCAATACACGATGTTCAATGCACTCTGTGTAGAGTAACATATGCCATTCCACAAAAGAGTTCAATAGCAATCCATCTTTATTATTACATAATACCTTTTTATTTCTCTTTTAAACAGGAAATGAATGTTTTGAAATGTGATCAATGCCCACGAGTTGTAATGTATTTGACATAAATGAGGAGATGGGCTCAAAAATATCCCCCAACATATATTTATTGACAACATAAACCGTGGACACAACTACTTGATGAGTCCAAAGTATATTTGTCATTTTGGGTTTGGCCCTATTATTCTCCATGAGCTAGGTGAAGGTGCATTATGGGGATGAAGTTGCATTAATTTAGTCGCATGAGGTTATTTTGGGCCAGAGAAACCCTAGAAATGTAAGAGAGCAGCTCGCAGGTGAGACTGGTCATAACACCCAGGATTGAACATGAATACATGGGAGGTAGGTCGAGGGGCATCGCAGCAAAGCACACACAAGTTACGAGATCATATGCACGTAGATGAACCGTGGTGAGGAGTCTGGGCGGCGCCACCAATATAGAGATGAGGCGTGGTGAGGAGTCTGCGCAGCGCCACCAATATAGAGAGGACGCAAGTCGAGAATACTAATTGGAGGTGAATATGCATAAGTAAAATGCCAATGGGTATACGATGGTTTCCAGACCCTGATAAATATTGCAGGTTTTCAACCTAAGACACAGAGGTAAAACGAGATCTGAGTCACACGTTCTTAATCAGGTCATGCCTTAGAGAATATAATTCTAGTACGAATACTGATTTGAATACCAAAAAATCTATCACAGAAAAATAGTGGAATAGGTTGTTTATAAATTTTTAAAAAAATCTTAGTTTTAAAATTAATATTTGTCTTGGGCCATTTTTCTTTATTTTCTATAAAAAATAAAAATAAAAACATTAAAACTTGTATATATAGTTTCTAAAAGGGAGAATAACTTATCTAATAATATATCTATAAATTTAATTTAAATAATTAAATAATTAAAATGCAAAAAATAAATTATATAACAATAAAACAAATTTCTAATAATATATTCCAAAAAAATATTACCCTAACTAAAATCTAATATTATAACTAGTTCCTAAAAATTTATTACAAAATAAACTTAATTTAAAGCTAATCTAATATTTGATATTTATAATTAAAGAATAAAACAAAATATATGTCATAAATTTTAAACTTTTAAAGTCTAAAACTAATTATGGAATGACTATGAACAAACTTAAAAATAAAACAATAACATGTAAAAAATGTAAACATTGAGGATTCTAGGCCTTGAGGATTCATATGTCATACCCTCATTCAGGATTCAAGGCTTTGTAAAGCATATGCAAAGAGGTGCATACCCTTAGTTACCTCATTTCCATTAAATTTATATGACCTAATTCCATGTCAAGCTCAAATTGAAGGCCATTGAGATCTTTCAATAGTTGAGGGTTCCTTTCCTTTTTCTATCAAAATATAATTAATTACCTATTATATTGACCTCTACATTAATTAAATATAGTTGAGTTTAGTTCTTATTTTATAATATGTATAAAAAATGTAGATTTTTGAACTGCTCGTGAATTTCCATACAGGAAAGTCCTATATGGCTGAATTATGCTACTATGGTAGAGAGTAGTTGATTGGTATGCTCTGATAGGCTCGTCAACTAGAAGAGTTAAGGTCTCGAGAGGTGATCCCCCGCAGCTCATGAAAATGAACACGTAAATCTACAGGTCTCGCACAGGAATCTCGCGGGCATAGACATAGAGAAATCACATGCATGCAAAGATGAAAATGGTGGGAGAAAACTGGCTTGTCGGGTATGAATGTATAGTTGAGGAGTCACTGGTATTATTGAAGACCTGAAGTTTTTATAACTCTATGATTCTTCTACCTTCTTTAGTTTGCCCCTAGCATATTCTTTTACTATTAATACCAATGTCAAGCCAGGAAAAACTCCAATGTTGAATAATTATATTGATGGTAATTGACCTATTTATACAAGTAAGGTGAACTTTTCCCTTTCATACGGGCCAAGGTACATGGTTCCTTGCATTAGTATTAAAAAAAAAATTTAAAAAATCAAGCATAAAAAAAATTGTACTTTTTCTATTCATTAAATTTAAAAAATATATCTTCCCAGCAACGTCTTTCCTCATAAGAAAATATGAAGTATAATTACAATAAAATCCTTCCCCACAAAACACAAAACAATGTCCAAGCACAACCAAAGGTGCCAATCATCTATTTCAAACTACCAAATAACAAACAGTGTGCATAGAACTAAGCCAAAAATAGGGATGAATCTCTCAAGCTTGTATATATTCGGAGTCAAGAAAATGGGCATAGCCCATTTCCACTTGTGCTCCTTCAATGGTTTCATCCCAAAGTAGAAGACCGATCTTGGTAGAAAGTGACTCCTTTGAGAGAGAGTCAGCAGCTTTGTTATGTTCTCTGTAAATATGGTTGATAGCATAATCATGGAAACAAGCAAGCATAGTATCTATCTTGCAGCACCATAGATCAAGAGAGATAACCTACGGCATCCAAATTTTTTTTGTCAAATTAACTATGTCCATTGAATCCCCAAAGATATGTAAAGTATCAATACCCAAGATATTAGCAAATTTGATTAAACACCACAAAGCTAAGAGTTCAGCTTTTGTGTTTGAACCACGCCCACAATTAAGCTTAAGGTTGAAAGAATGTTCATCATCCATCCTTAGAACAACTTCAGCACCACATAAACCATCTTGTGTCACTCCATTAAATATCCCATAAGCCACCATAGAAATTGAAAATTCCCCATGTTGTTCTTGAATCTCAATCTTCCAATTGACCTCTTCATATTCTTTATAATAGTTAATTGTTCTCAAAGAGATGGCAGTTAAATTAATAGGCTTTCCTTCAAAGATAACAGAGTTTCTTGTCTTCCAAATCTCCCAACAAATAAAAACTAGGAGGAGTCTATATTCTAAATTGTTTTGAACCATCTCAGGAAACTGTCTTCCATGGTACAATTGTCCCAAGTCTGATGAATGTTTAAAATATCATAAATCTTCCTACAAAAATGTAAGTTGCAAGATCACTTCACATAAATATGATTTATAGACTCTTCATCATACATACATAAAACACATATGTTAGGCCCATGCCAATTCCTACTATCCAAGTTATCCCAAGTCACTAAACAATTATTAAAAGAAAGCCATCAAAAACACTCCAGTTTTGTAGGCAAGTGCCACTTTCATAATTGTTTAAACCACCATTTTGGAACATCAAAATTGGAGTTGTCTGCAATGGCGGAGTATGTCATTTTTGTTGAGACTTGACCCGAAGCTTGATCCCAAAGCTTGATCACCAACCCAAACCAACTCAACATTTTTTTACTGAGTCTTATCCCTGCCATAATCAATGATTTAATAAAATGGAACCATTCCTTAGCCCAATTATTAATGCGTCCTGGATCTAGAGAATTCATCCAATAGCAATCTGCATGTCTAAAGCAAAGAGGTATTTGGATAGTGTTTGGATATTAGCTAGTGTGGTAATACCACAATATAATAAATATTGCAGAATAAGAGTAGAAAGAGTAGAATTCTCCTCCAATCCTAGGATGGCATCAACACTAATAACAACATTAACCCCAGACCCCACCTTCCAAACCAAACCTTAATTGATCCAGGGGAAGGCCTTTAGAAAACCACGCCAAAAATTTGAACCATTCCTAACTCCTTTGTTTGGTTTTCTTATCCAATCAAAATGTTTCCTTTAATATATTTACCTTTCCACAAGATTTTCATAATTAATGCAGTGTTAAACCAACGAAAAAATGTTATATCCCACCCACCCTACTTTTTTGTCCTGGACATCCTTTTATAGTTAGCAACTTGAAATATCCAACCCTCAACATTTCCAAACCAAAGAAAGGTCAATATATTCCTTCTAATAATACTAAGAATATATTTTGGCATTTGAGCCAAAGATAACCAAAAAACTGGGATCCCAATTAGAACAACTTTCAGAAGAGTCAATCTGCCCCCTAAAGATAAAGATAGCATCGTAAAATACCAATGTCCAATCATGTTTTCATATTTCTTCACCATCCAAATCCAATCACTAAACCTATAGTTGATGGGATTAAGAAAATATCCCAAATACTTGAAACCCTCATTCAATTATGAAGTCTGCAGAGGAAGGAATTCATAAATGTGTCTCAAAGCATTGTCATTGATTTTGTGACAAACAAGAGTTGATTTGGTAAGACTTGCTTCTATACCAGAGGTTGCACATAAGACTCTAATATTATCAACAAAATGTTGTCATTCCTCTTTGGACCCTTTTCCAAATAAAATAACAACATCAACAAATAGCAGATGAGAAATAAAAACCTTAGATGATATCTTAATACCTTTTAATTTCCTTCTAATTTAGCACAGTTTATCATCTTACATAAACCTTCAATAACTAGCAAAATAAATAGCGAAGAGAGTAGACAACCCTGTCAGAGACCTCTAAAACTCTTCAAAAAAAACGAAAGGAGATCCATTAACAAGAACAGGAAATTGTGTTGATGATATATAGGCCATAATCCAATTAGTTACTGAGATTGGTAGCCCAATCTGGAGAAGAGTGAGCCTTAAGAAACCCCATTTGATTCGATAATATACCTTCACAAGGTCCATTTTCAGAAGAATAGCATCCAAATTCTTGACTTTAATGAAGTAAATCACTTCTTGTGTAATACCAACTACATCCAAAATCTCCTCATTTGCTTAAAAAAACTACTCCTTTGACATCATTTCAGCCAGTTTTGGCCTTAATCTATTCGAAATGATCTTTGTGACAATTTTGTAAGCCAATTTACATACGAGATAGGCCTTAATTCATTAAAATTCTTGGGTTGTTAGATTTTGGAATAAGGGCGATGAAAGTAGAATTTAGTGCTACAGATATATATCCTTCCTACCTGGATTGTTCCACCATCTATAGGATATCATTACCCATGATCCCAAAAAAATTAAGAAAAATCTCCATCGTCCATATGCTTGGCCTAGGATTTTTGTCCTTGGCAAACTCTTTTAGAGAACCTTCAATTTCTGAAAGAGTGGCAAGATCCCCAATGATAGAACCATCCCCATTGGTGAAAAAATAAGGAAAATTCCTAATCATATTCAACTGGGCTTCAATATTGGAGATGTCGGGATCTTTGAACTGGTTTTTGAAAGTTATCTAAGAATCCCTTTTTAAATCCATTTGAGACTGAATAATATTACCACTATCATCATGCAGATAGTATTGATATTTATTTTATAAGAGGCAATTGATGGAAAACCCAAGTATTATTATCACCTAATGCAACCCAAATTGCCCTGCTTTTTAATCTCCATGAAATTTCCTCCTTTTTCAGTAAGGTAGACTTTTGTTCATCCAATTCTAACAATAAAAAAATGTCCTCCTCTATAAAGATGCATGAAAGATTAGAATTGAAAATTATGGACATCAGATTCTCAATATGTGGAAGGTTTTCTAAATCTTTCCTCTTTTTCTCTTCTCCCACTGAGTCACTTATTTTTTTAATTGTTTAAGCTTGTAAACCAAGCTTTCCATAGCATTGAACTCTTCAAGAACCTCAAAAGATGTCCACCATTTTTTAACTTTTAAACAGAACATCTCATCCTTAAGCCACATACTATTCAACTTAAAAGGATAATTTTGTCTCAAATTTTCCCCTTCCAGTTGCAAGATAATAGGAAAATGGTCTGACATCATAGATCTACACACCCAAGTTCTGAATATTTCGATATTAGTAGACAAATCCTCAAATATAAAGAACCTATCTCGCCTCTTATTAATACTGGAGGCACCACTTCTTCCATTGATCCAAGTAGGTTCAATTTTGATTGGGAGAACATCAATGAGGTTTGATTTCGTAAGCAACTGAATGAAAAACTCTGACAGAGGATTCTGTCTAGCCGACTATCCCCAGATATTAGTAGCAAAAATAGTAAAATTTAAGTCCACTGCAAGAATCAAATTTATTAAATTTAACAAGACACTATTCATCAAACAATTCCAAAATGGTTCTCTTTCACGATATGGGCCATAACAATTAAAAAGACTAAGATCTCTATTATTTGCAAAAAGTTTCCATTCCAACAAAATACCTCCACACCATTTGAAGGCCTTCAAATCTGAAACCTTAGGGTTCAAATAGGTAATTAGACCTCCTGATAACCCATTCGAGCTTAAAGCACAATAATTCCAACAAGGTAAAATCTTAGAGAAGGTCTCATTTGCTTGTGTTTCTCCACACGTTGATTCTTGGATCAATATGATATTAGGGGTAGTAGATTTAAAAAGTTGGGAAAGATCCCTACCCTTATTATCCCCCTCAACTCCATGCACGTTGAAATAAATGATTAACATTAAGACCCCTCACTAGTGGGATGGCTTGGTCTAAGGGCCCAGATGATTTTGAGTCAGTGGCAGTCATCGAATCTCCACTAGCCTTTGAAATTCTAGCCGAAAGAGGGATGTATTGATGAGAAAAGGATTCGTTAGCCAGAGTTTTACCACCAATGTCATTATTTGCATTTTTCTTCTTATTTTTAATGGTAATTTTCTGATGTCGGATTTAAGAAACAGGAAGAACATCTTTATTATTAGGAGTTCCAGAGTAAGCTTGTAAGGGTGATTTTTCATAAATACACCTTGTGGGATAACTAACATTAGCCTAATGAGACTGACACAAAGACATAATGCAACGAGATATTAATGCATTATTTGGAAAACTCAAAGGTCTAACATGACTCATGAAAGTGGATCGACTCAAAGTTAAGTTGATGACTGCAAGAAAGTGCTATATTCATGTTCAAGGGTAATAAATTATTACCATGCAAACTTAGACGCGTTCTTTTTCCTATTATTCCCCATCATGCTTGATGAGTTCCTCTTTGCTTTTTAACGAGCTAGAAGAGGGTAAAAAATTCTTGATGTAGCTCATCATGGATGAGTCCAATCTCACATGTTTACAAACTTGAGAAAGGAGTGGTTCGGTCCCAAAAAGGTTCCTTCGTTGTTTAAATTTGACAAGTCCAAGGAAGGTAAATTCGGTGTCATTTCATGTTTAGGGAGTCTTAAAAAAATAAAGGAGACTCCAAAGAGGACATTTTTGTGAATTTAGTCCCCAAGGTCCAAAAAAGTATAAAATATTACCTTGGAGAAATCTTCTAGTCAAATGTTGACTAGAGTATTCATTTTTCGTAATTAGTCCAACTGGTCTGAAAAAGGGTTAAACTATCACTGGGAAGACGATCTTTCAAATATTTTTACATGCATGAAAGAATCAAGTTCACTTGGAAATAGTTTCTTATTTTGAGAGTTTGAAAAGATCTTAAAGACAACTCTAGGGGGGTTCCTTTTTCGTAAGGGTTTTACAAGCCCAAAAAAGTGACAAAAATATACTCGATACCTTTTCGCTTGGTTTTTAACGAGCACAACTATGGTATTAAAGGAACTCATAAGTTTTTTTCATATTTGAAAAGGAGCATGACAAAGTCAAAATGAAATCCACCATAACCAATTATCATTCAGTTTGACATGCACCTCCACAATAAATGTTAGAGCTTTTAAACTCAAAATATTAACAAAATATAACCAAGCTAGTAAATATAAGTTTTAATTATTGAAATGAAATATTAAAATATTTCATCGCAAAAGCATAAAAGAGGGAAAAGGTAGAAATCTTTTACCATTGTGTTTTTACCATTTGGTGTGAGTGAAAAAATCCCTTTCTAGTGCCAATTTTCTATGGAGATATTAGGAGCATCGGGAAACTATTTCGCATTTCTTCAGATCCAAGTAGGTGTTCTCTCTTTTCTCTTCCTTTTCATGGTCAATTTTTAAGTTTTTGTTGGATTTTATTTATTTTTAGGGTTGATTTTTAACGCCAAAAATGTTCCCATGACGTTGCACTTCTCTCTTTGAGGTAGTGCATCAACTGGAAGCGACGTATATTCCAAAAGGGGAAAATGTGTCACCAATGCTCTATTCATAAATACGTGGTGCACCAACTGCCGAAAGAATCCAAAAATAAAAATTAAAGCAAATTCTTGATATTTTCTAGATGAATCATTTTTAATGCTTGTGTAAAATTACTTTCATGCAGGTTTTATCAATCAAAATGGTGCAATGGAAAGAAAGAGAGCATGAATTGGAGGATGCTCAAGCATCCAATGAACCTAACATTGTAATGGATTTGAGAGAGTGTGGGTTGTTAAAATTCTTCCTAGTTCCAAGAATGAGAGCTCAAGTTCACTTGTTAGACCACTTGATTTGAATGTGGGATCCTGAACAATAGCATTTTCAAGTTGTGACCCATGTCCTTACTTCAAAGATAGAAAATAATCACTTCCTATGGGGCTTTCAAGGTGAGGAGCTCTTGTCTCACTTTTTGTACCTAGAGGTGGTGATATGATTGTAGAGGATCTGATTGATTAGTATTTCACTCCCAGAACCTAGATTCAAGGTGGGAAAATACCCATCAAACATGTACTGAGCCATATTTTAAGGATCGTTTTGTTTATTATTGAGAGGGTAGCAGGTAGAAGAGTTACACATCAAACCACTAGATATCATATGCTTTATGCCATAGAGTGCATGCCCCCCACAGTGATTAATTGGTGCGAGGACCTCTTGGTAAACTTGAAAGAAAAACTGACAAAATGCAGGAGGGGAGAATTGAAACAGTTTGGTTATGGATCAATCATAGAATCCTTCTTCCTAGAGCATGTCCCTCTAGTTGTTCCATAGGTATCTATTAACGACCTTCAGCCATGATATCCACGTATGCTGAGGTGGGTTGAGGTGATGGCTCGACATGGAAGTGGTGTACCAAATATCACTTATGTGCCCACATTTTTTAGATGGATTGTCACATGCCCCAATTTGCAAAACAATTTAATATCATTGAGGAACATTATGTTATATTTTATGATAAAGTTTGTAATTGATGACCAAGTGGGGTCAAGGATAATTTAATGTATTGTAGAATATTTTATTAAGAAATAAATAAATGATGAGACAGCAGCTTAAGGGAGCTATTAAATGAGTGTTTACTGGTCACTTGGTGGAGGAGACTGGGTGGAGAGTATACGGACAAGTGTCGGCATCCTCAAACAAATTCTAACTGTTGCAAGTGGAAACTTCCCTATAATTGTGGTCATGATTCCCCAAGAAAGTGGAATAGGAGCAGGTGGCTCATTAAGTAAAAACTGACCCAGAATACCTAGGCATTTTGATATAAAACTTCCCATGGAAGACAGCTGGGGGCTACTCGTTCTGGAATTGTGATCATTCTGAGTGAATGAAGTGCACATGAGAAATTTGATGGAGGGGACTTGTTGAAGTGAGTTTGAGGGGTTAAGTTTTGAAGATTGAACTTGTGCAGCTATTCTAAGCTGAAGTTCTTACTATTGTATGCAGGGCTGAATTACTGTTGTATATCCAGTAAAGTGGAAGAGGATCTCAAGGTTACATCTCTCAACTAGTACTCTACCAGGAGGACTAGGAGACAGGCTCCAGGGTCCTGCAAAATTTTAGACTAAGCTTTCTCCAGGAGTTGGTTGGGAGGAATAGCTTCCTTAAGCTGTTGTCACCTCATCCATTTGACAGGTTCTACTTGTTCAGGTTTAATTATAGTTTATTTATTATTTCAGAAACAGATTAAGAGTTTATCAAGATATGCATATTGTTATTTTATTAGGGTTACTGAAGAAGAAAGAGCATTTGTTTTATTTATAAAATTAGTAATTAGCAGATTATGATTAAATAGTAGAGATTTTGCTAATTGAAAAGTGAATAGAAAAATTACCAAACTGTATTTTTCCATGCCTTTTACAAGGAAGTACTCTAGTATAGCAGGTTTGCTTAGTTTAGATACATAGATTTGTTTATTAACTCTGAATGTAAATGTAAATAATTACTTCTATAGTTTTACATAATTTATTTACATAAATCTAGCTGTACTTGCTCTATCATTTGAAAGTATTTGCATTATCTAATTACAGGAAAGAGTAGATTATATAATAACCCGTAT
This sequence comes from Pseudotsuga menziesii, assembly GCA_001517045.1. NCBI lineage: Eukaryota > Viridiplantae > Streptophyta > Pinopsida > Pinales > Pinaceae > Pseudotsuga > Pseudotsuga menziesii. Next base: position 68,910 of record LPNX010755252.1, on the reverse strand, counting down.
TAGTTATAATACTTATAGAATTAAACACTAGTATTAACACTTATTATAAATACAATAAATAAATTTAAATAAACAAATATAGGAACAGTAAAATTTTCACATAGGGTTTAACCTAGTTATTATGTTCATAGGTCATTATAACTATTTATTCAACCTTGCAAATAAACTCTATTTACTGTAAGCATGGGTGGTATTACTGCAACCCTCAAGAGCCATCTAGGGTTTACAAGAGATAGGATTCATCTCTAAAATAGACTATTACATCCTTTTTCATAATACAGAAACCTAACCGAATTTTTCTAAACTTAATAACAGCAATAAATAATTATTACTAAAAACTATTAGGATTATTAATCCTCCCTTGTCCAAATTTGGTCATATGTCTAAATCGGGAGTCATGTCTAAATCGGGAGTCCATCCAGTCTATTTATAGTCATTAGCACCATTGGTTAAACTTGACCTAATTAGGGCACATGTTTGAGTTACCAAAGTGTGGGGAACACTAATTCAGGCTCATTGCCACTTATTGCACTTGATTTCATAAGTTTAGGAGTCTCCTAGATCAATCCCTACAATTTAGGAAGCAACTGGGAGTGCCGAAACCAACCAAGGTCAGTTCACTTCAGTTAATGACTAGTCAAGCCAAGTTAGGAGTCAGTTACATTTAGTTCTAGCCCTCTACATTCAGTTAGTGCTAGGTTCAATTGATTGCACACATGTGGGGTGCTTTTCTCACCTACCACAATCAATTAACCATTATTTAATACTAAATGTAACACTTGGTTGTGTTTTAGAACTCCGGTTATGATTTAGACAAGGACAGTTAACTACTGGGTCCTCCAATTGTGATTTAGACAAGTCTTGGTTACCTATAGTCAAGTAGAGTCATCAATTCGAACTTCCTCATGTGGATTCAAATTACTTGTGACTATTAAAGCCATTTTACATTATTGTAATTATCATCTGAATTACTTTTTTTATTAATGAAAGCATTCACAGCTGCAAGCCTTTTGCACTGTTTCATTCTTCAATTGCTAAGTAAATTGTGAGATCTTCTTTGTGAGTTTTTTTTTGTCTACAGATCTATATGCTCAAATTTACATGGTATCAGAGCCTCGATGGACAAGACTCCTCTCCTCCTCAGATCTCCAACTGGATCATTTTGTTTGTTTGATTGTGTGATAGGTTATCAGCTTTTCTACAGCATTCACTACAAGCAGCCTCTACTTCTCATTGCATTCGCTACAGTAGCTTAGTCTTTCTTATTACATTCAAAATTGCTCATCCAATGGAGCGCCTCACTCCCTTCAACTATCACCGGTGGAAGGATGACATGATAATATTGCTCCGCACTAAGCATCTCTTCAGACTCATTGAAGAAACAGAGGAAGAACCAGAATCAGATAAAGACAAAGCTAAGTACATGAATAGGCTTGATGAATCCATTGGACTCATTCTCTCCTCAGTCTCTGTAGATATTCGATTTCACATCCAAGACTTGGACACTCCCAAGGAAGTTTGGGACAAGCTTGCTTCCTTGTTTGATAAGCATGATGAGATGAGGATCCATCAGCTAGAAAATGATTTGATTACTCTCAATCCATCAGATTTCGAATCTCTAAATGAATTCTTCTCAAAGTTCAAAAACCTGATATATCAGTTGAAGCAATGCAAAGTAAAGAAGGATGAAGATCAGCTCATCCTTGCTATTCTCACAAAGCTCAATTCAGACTACTCAGTCTTTGTATCCACCTTCCAAATAGTAAGTCTCACTACTCCAAATTGGAAGATGCCCACTCTTGATGCTTTCATTCAATCTCTTATTTCTGAGAATGATAAATTGATCCAAATGGGAATCATTCGATCTTCCAAAGATCTAGCTCTTGTTGCAAGAGGAGATAAGGTAGCAAATGACAGAGGGAAGCTAAGAGATGAGTCTAAACAGTCAAAAGAACCTTCAGGTTTGAAGAGAAGCAAGAAGAATGGCAAAGGCAAGGTTCTCTGCCCTTACTGTGGAAGGGGCTTCCATTCAGAAAGCTCCTATATGAGAATACAACTTGATGAAATGGATCTTCTTTTGAAAAGGCACAACATTTATGTACCTACTAGCGCAAGGAAGGAAGACTCTGAAGAAGAAGAAGAAGAAGAAGAATACCCAAGGAAAGGACATGCACTGAAATCTTGCTGCACATCAACACCTGCCTTCCTCATTGATTCTGGAGCTTCCAACCATATGGTTGCATCCATAGAATCATTCTCTTCTTTTCAGTCCTTTGATGGTCCTAGTATTCAGATGGGAAATAACAGTAAAATCCAAACCAAAGGGAAGGGCTCTATCCAACTTGAACATGGAAGGTTCAAAGATGTGTTGTTTGTTCCCTCCCTGACTTCAAACCTGTTATCTGTCTATCAGATGACCCATACTGGATCTCCAAAGCGAGTGATCTTTGGTCCTAACTCAGTGGAAATCATAGATATATCTACTGAGAGCATCATAGCAAAAGGTATTGTGAATCATGCTTCAAAAGCATATGAGTTCTCACATTTCATGCCTCCTTCAGAACCAGTGCACTCTCAGCAGCCACCTGCAAGGAAAGGTAAAACCATTGCATCTACTTCTTTTATAGCTTCTACTAGTATTGCAGATCCATCTATATCAGTTTATGACATTAAGATTCAGGGTGACTGTTGGGACGCGTACCCTAAGGATTATTAGTTTTGGTAACTCCGCAGTTGTTTGTAAGTGGAGTTATGGGTCAAAATAGTCTTAGGGGTGTCGAGGTAAGTCAAAACCCATTTTTGTAATAAACCCATGGTTTAAATCCAGGGTTTAGGGTTTTGGGTGCCCATGGTTTGAAGCCGTGGTTTTGTAATAACACGATGTATAAATAGGCATTTTTTTAAATAAGAAAGGTTAGGTTTTATGATGTAAGAAATATTAAGGCGAAGTTAAGGCTGATTTTGTAAGGAAAGGTTAATTCCCAGCTGTGTGCGTGGATGACCTCTGCAGCTGTGTGCGCATAGGGTTTTTGTAAGAAGATTGAGAAAAGATCTGCAGCTGTGTGCGCAGAGGCCTGCTGCTGTGTGCGCGGCTGTTAAGGACTGAAGGGATCTACAGCTGAGTGCGCAGATCGAACTATGGTTTTGTAGCAAGTTGAATAAAATACAGTTTGTGGACGTAGCCCCTACACTGGGGGTGAACCACGTTATATTTGGTGTTGTGGTTTCTTGTGTTGTTTCTATTTATGTTGTCTTTTATGCATTAATAACTGTATACATTTGATAACTTAGATCACTGCTAATAACAAGCTTCGCTGTGAATTCCCTGTAGTGGGTTAAGCAAGTCACGGTTGTTTATCTATCTGTGAAGTTGTATAAAAGTGAATGACACAGATGTATAATTATTGATTAATAAGTTAGTAAAGGCTAAGGTACAGTAATATCCCTCTCTACTTGCAGAAACCTGATTCTGCGGCACCCCATTGCTGTTTCAGGTGAGACTGCAACCTGTGCGCAGGTTGTTGCCGAAAGGGCCAACACAGTGGCTCTTTTGTTGGTGCGACATAAAAGGATTAAACCCGGTTCTGCCCTATTGCCCAACAAATTGGTTCCGTTGCCGGTTGAACTCAGTATCTGCTCAAGAGGGGTTTAAGTCATACCTCGAGGGCTATGTTCTGGAGGCCCTCTGTGACGGAAATCGGTGATTGGTTTGCTGAGACTTATCTGCAATTCGTGCAACAAGAGAACACAAATTCACGTTGTAGCGCACGTGACTTTTTACAAAGGTATGTTTTTTGTGATGCTTATGAAATTGTTTTTAGTAGTATCCACATAGAGTTGCACCAGTGGTTGTCTAGGTTAACAGAAAGAAGGACGAACGTCCAAGCTCGACGGGTTCCCACGTGGACCCCCACAAGGGTCAATCTTGTGCAACACGTGAACAACGAGGTATCCCGCGCTGTTGATTTCTGGACGACGCGCACATTGGAAGCTTTCGTAACAGAGTTTGCCATTAACACAAGTACCTCCTTCAGCGAAGTTGAACGGCAGTTCTTCAAAGGTCCCCGTGGTAAGTTTTTGAATTCATTAATCTTGCAGATTAAAATACTATTGGCTAAAAAGGGTATATTGTGGTTTGAATCAGACTGCTAGCTTCGTAGTACTAACATATGTTTGCAAGTGATAATACCTTCGACGAGCAAAGTGGTTTGCTGCGAAGTGGAAAAAGGTACAAAAGAGATTTTGACTCCTATTCCTTAGGTCAGGCTACCGCGTCTTCCCCTGTAACTTCTGAAGAGTCAGGCTCTGAGGAAATCCCTTCACTTGGAAACCCCCCTGTCACCCCGCAGCGAAGCCCTGTTACCCCTGAAATTCCGTCGCAATCTGACAGTCAACCAAGTCCAAGTATTCTGGCCATAGGCCAGTCTGTCCCTGTAACTCCCTCCCCATCAACGTCCTGCCCCCCTCCCAGAACTGCCATGGCCCACCTGGTTGATGACATTAAGCTCCCCATCTTCAAAGGCACGGGATCAGAGGACCCCGAACAGTTCTGGTTTTTATGTGAAGCAGTATGGAACGCGAAGAATATTACAGACCGGGATGTGTGAACCGCGCAGCTCATTACTTCTTTCCGGGACCGGGCTTTGACTTGGTTCATGAAATTCTCTAGTACTCAGAACCCTACTTTAGATGAGATTAAGGCAGCACTCACCAAAGAATTTAAGAAGCCTAAATAAGAATTGTAGAGCATCACTAAGCTCAAAGAGATTCAACAGCAACGCGGTGAATCCGTGTGGGACTTTGACCAGAGATTCAAAGTTCTACTAGACCAAGTCAGCTTTACCATTAGTCCTCCGCAGCACAAGGAATGGTTTATCGCAGCATTATTACCACATATCCAAACTCCGCTCATGCAACAGAAGGTTGCTAACCAGCAAGAAGCTCTGGAAATTGCAATGAAGCTAGAAACCGCCCCCGTCGGAGATGATTCCAGTCTTGCTCAAATCCAAGCGCAGCTAGCAGCCATGGCCCTGGAGCTCCGCGATATGAAGAAGGCTCAAACCAGTCGAGAGGAGGTCTAGTGTACGCACTGCCGGACAGAAGGTCACGATAGGGACCAGTGCCCTGGGGTCTGACCCTACTTAAATACGGGTGCGCCCAACCAATTCAATCCCGGTGTTCTATATTGTGAGATTTGTCAGACCACTGGCCAACATCGCCCTGAAAACTGCCATCTTCTTCAGCGATATGTTCAAGTTCCCAAGAATCCCTACTGCAAGTTCTGTAAGTCAGTAGGGCATAATGAAGAAGAGTGTCGTAGCTATGACCTCATGCGAGAGCGCATCTCTGACGTCTACTGAGTGCAAAATGAAGTCCAGAATAATGACGGCTATGGTTACTGTGGCGGTGCCTCTGGAAGAGGTGCCTTTGGAGGTCGCGGCCGTGGTGGTATGCCCGGGAGAGGTCGAGGCCAGGTGGTGTGTTACAATTGTAACCAAGCTGGCCATTTGGCTCGTGACTGTCAGAACCCCACCATAACCTATCGATATTGCCGCGTAGTAGACCACGTGATTGAACAGTGTCCCCAGCTCATAGCAAAGATTCAAGAAAACAACAGTGGCCCTACCCAGACTATTCAATTGATTTCAGCTGAGCAGAGACCGACTGCAACCATCAATGTGGTCACCCGGAGTGGCGCCAAGACGCAAATTCAGCATTCGCAGAAACAACCTGTCGAGGTGTGCGCGCGTAAGGCCTCCACGCAAGTCCCAGCACTTAATACTGGGCAATACCAAGCACTAGTCAAGGTGGCTCCGTGCGATATTGTTGACCCTCGCACACCCGCAGTACCAGCGCATCAACCTCAGCAGGCCTCGCAGCCGCAAGATGCTTCGCTGGATAAAGTAAGTACACTCTCCTCCTTTTTACAGAGTTGTATGAAACTCTTGAGGAATCTGAATGCTTTAAAAGAGCTCCAAAAAGTTCTTGTTGTCACAGACCCTCAGAGAGGAGTTGATCAGGAGAAAACTGTTAGTCGTGTCCGAAGAACGGGGAGGGAAATGAGATTGAATGTTCAGATAGGGGAATATGATATGACTGATGTCATTTTGGATCTTGGATCAGAAGTTAATGTCCTACCCAAGTAGACTTGGGGAAAAATGGGAAAACCTTCCCTGGATTGGTCACCTATACAATTGAGATTAGCTAACCAGCAAAAGATTGTGCCCCTAGGGAGACTTCTTAGTGTTCCCATAGATCTTGATGGGGTAAGCACTCTAGCGGATTTTGAAGTTATCAAGATCATTGATGACAGCAACCCTTATCCAGCCTTGTTGGGAATCGAGTGGGCCATGGCAAATGCTACAATCATCAACCTTAAGAGGAGATAGATGACCTTCGAAGGAAATGGTTTGCGAGTTATCATACCCCTCGACCCATCCCAAGGAGAAAGATATACAGAACCAATCAGAGATGAAGGGGAGCAGGATACTCTAGACCACATCTACAACATTACAGCCCAGGAAGCAGATTATGTCGAGCCTGATGCCGATGGCATACTAGATTGGCAATGTGATAGCTCCTGCATGTCTGTTTCAGATGATGGTCTAGAGAATTGGCAGAATCGACTGTACGAGCTACATGGCCATAGGTGCACGCAACTCACTAAGTCCCTTAGATGCCTTAGTGCGCAGCCCAGAAAGTTGCCTACCTATGTTAGGTTGACTGACCCTGGAGAATTTATTGTACAAGCACCTCAGTCATAGAGAATGCAGACTCTGAAGACGGCATTAGGAGCTACAGCAGCAGGACGGACCGATCACAACAAGTCTACTCCTAGTTGGGAAGCCAGACAGAAGTTTCTGCGCCTCAACTTCATCAACCAAGTCCAAGATGCGCGAAGTCAATTCATTGGGTGGAATAGCCCTCAGAAACATTTGAGGCACAGATATGCAGCATGGGACACCATACCTCGCGAAGAGTGGGTGCATAAGTTCATACACACATTCAAACCTCTAGCACAAAACTGGTATATGGAGGCCGCGCTCCGACATGGAATTGAATATCAAACCAAGGGGCAGAACCAAGAAGCCAGCCCATCAAACCTAACAGTCCTGTCACCAGCATTCCCAAGATGGGTCGAAGGGCAATACTGTGCCGAGGGTGCTTGTTGTCACGAAGCTCACAACCGGATCCTGCCGAAGACCACAACCACGGCGAGGCTTAAAATCCGACCGTTGAGAAGCAACCAATTTGGCGGTGATAATGTTTTAATTACCTTAAATGCCTGTACTACAACCAGTATCGGAAATCGAGCTCCACTTGGACAAGATTTTCGTCAGATTTGGTGCCTTCAATGCACCGTCCTGCCTGATTTGATTGATGGCGTGTATAAGAAGATGCCCAAATTAGGTAAAATTGTATTCTACATTTCTTCAAGATTTACGAGTGAACCCATGACAACAGAACAAGAGATTGACGAATTGGTCAGAGAATTCGAGCAAGAGGGTCTGATAAGCTGCTCTAATCGGCCGCCTGCCCTTGCTCCCTGTGAAGAACCTCACCCAACACCACCACGGCCGATGCAGACACGGTCTACCAGGAAAAAGTGCAGAACTGAAGTTCGCTCCAAGCGAAACCAAGACCGGCAGAGGCAAACACGGCAAACACCAGCAAATCACCCTATGGATCCCACCAGTTCAGCACAGGTCCCGGCCGGGGGTAGGGAGAACATTGCCCCACCGCAGCCACCATATTTACAACCTGTTCACCCATGTCACGTGTTACCCCGTCAAATAAATGAGTTCACGTTAACCACACCCTCGCTGCCACAAGGATTTTAGTTGATCGGAAGCATGACAGGGAAGATCGATCGGCTGAAGTACAGTGATCACGACACAAATGACCATGGCAAGTTTCCATAGTTTGAACCAGCAGAATACTTGCATCACATCAAGTACCCAGATCATAAGGTCACACTACTGGAAGTGCAACCATGGGCTGCAAGCCTGGACAAAGCTAGCCTACTCAAGATGCTTGATATTCCCCATTTCGGTCGCGGCATACATGTGACCGTAGTGACCAAACAGTTGCTAGCGTTAGTGCATGGCGGCTATTTATGGATAGGGGACCAGCAAATTCCTATTGATGCCGCACTCATCCATAAGATCACAGGTTTACCAATGGCAGGACCTGATCCAGGAACTGAATTTCCGTCCAAACATGACGATACAAAGCTCGCGCAAACTATGAAAGAGCGGTTTGGCCTGACAAAGGGGAAACGGGGATATCACACTTCTGCAATTCAGGAATAGCCCATTCGCTTTGCAGCTGAACTCTTAGCCTGCAAACTCATACGGAAATGCAGGCCAACTGAAGTACCTGCTCCAGTTATCCAGATTGCTATGAACTGCGCTGAGGGGTATACTTATAATTGGGCCGCATATCTTGCGAAGGAGTTCCTAGAGGATGCCCACGATGCACAGGAAAAAGGTAGACCTTTTCATTATTCTTGGCCTGGCTTTTAATACTTATTGCATTAGTTGGGTGGAAAGAACCCACTGAATCCCAGTTTGTAGAGTTAAACCCAGGCATGCCAGGGGCAGCGAGGTACGCCTCCCTATGGATATCCTCAGATAAGGTATCTCAGCAGATGACGAACACTGTGTTCGTCTTTTATGCCATTAGTATCCACTATGAGATTGTGAAAACACCACGGCTTACCAATGAGGTGTTCTCTAAATACAAGGGCGCCGCGACCTTCAGTGCCGATATGCATCATGTTTTCATTCAAGACTGTGCAGATCCACAACGTCAATGCTTTAAATTACCATATGTAGTCACTGAACCAGATATCAAGGGTATAGTTCAACACTGGCTGACTGACTGGCTGAAAGATATAGGAAAAAAACCCTCTATTCCAGTTCCCCCAGCTACCAATATTGGCGCAGGTACCAGTCAGGCGTAGCAGCAAAACCCATCGAAAGATAGCGAAGACCTAAGTGATTCGCAGATGGATGACGATGGCCAGGGTGGAGATGGCGGACAGGACGAATAGGATGAGGAGTCAATCAAGACCACATCAGATCCTAACCCATCAACGAAGCGCAAGTCACCACAAGTAGCAGAGGTAACCAAGCCACAGTCCCGCAAAAAGTCAAAAGCATCGAAGGACAAATATATTGAAGAAGACGCCACTATAATGCTGGAAGAGCTGGAGCAAGCTCTCGAACAGCCTACGGGAACGCTTACTAAAAAATGGTCAGAATTTGCGGAACTGCATCTTGCTGGGCTCTCAGGTATAGCAAACAGGGTTTCAGAGCTAAAAGAATTATCAGCAAAATCAACACACAGTACTGCGACAAGTAGCACTACAGCACCTATGCAACAGGATATTAGGCAATGGCCACCCAGAGATCACCAAGGACAGGTATCAAGCGCAGCTCTGATACCACCCGATACAGATTCCCGGCCTCAGACGAGTATGACCGTAGGGCTCGATTATACAAAGATGTCCATGTCAGAACTGCACCTCTGCCAGCTCACTATTACAAAGGAGATCCATGCATGAGACCAATTGTCCCAAATTCAATTGGAAGACACCATCAAACAGAACAAAACCTTTGCAGCACGCCTAGAAGAAGTAGCACAACAGAAGAAAGAGGCTGAACATAAAACAACTACGCTGATGCGAGCACTGGACGAGGCATGTCGAAGTCTTTCTGACTGCGACATACAGGGAGCAGAGGAACCAGTGCAGAGAATCGCTAAGCTGAGAGACTGTGCCCAGCAGGCTCGCAGTGAGATTGAAAGGATGAAGACAGAACACCAGCAATAGATCGCAGAACTTCAATTGCGCATCCCTCCCGAGACTCCACCAGAGGTCCGAGAACAGCGCCATCAGGACAACAAGGCTTCAACAGCAAAAATATCAGATAATGTGGCCAGCATCGCAAAACTGATGGAAGACAGCATAGAAGCTTGGGCGAACCTACATGACCATCCAGATGTAAGTAAAATCCAGGAAACCATCAAGTTGCGCCAGGATGAATTAGATGCAGTCCGAGTAGAAATCAAGACACTGCCACCTATGCAGAAGATGGTAGTAAGGAACTTCAGCAGGAAATTGAGTCTTGCAGGATGAAGGTAACGCTTCTGTAGAATGCGTTACAGCCCCTAGTTGATGAAGCATTAGAATTGAGCAATACTGCAAAGAGCCAGCTCAAACTTTTGAAGACCTATGACACTTTTGCGCAGGAATGGGCTAATACAGAATCATCTTCAGTGTTATAAAGGAATTGGTGGAAAAGGAGAAAGCCGATGATGATATACTACACAACCTCACCAGTCGCTTCCAGACTCTTGCGCAGAAGATTCTTCCACCAAAGCCCTCGCAGAGTGTCCCGGGACGGGCCACTAGTGAGTCTTAAGGGCCTATTGGGACGCGTACCCTAAGGATTATTAGTTTTGGTAACTCCGCGGTTGTTTGTAAGTGGAGTTATGGGTCAAAATAGTCTTAGGGGTGTCGGGGTAAGTCAAAACCCATTTTTGTAATAAACCCATGGTTTAAATCCAGGGTTTTGGGTTTTGGGGGCCCATGGTTTGAAGCCATGGTTTTGTAATAACACGATGTATAAATAGGCATTTTTGTAAATAAGAAAGGTTAGGTTTTATGATGTAAGAAAGATTAAGGCGAAGTTAAGGCTGATTTTGTAAGGAAAGGTTAAGTCCCAGCTGTGTGCGTGGACGACCTCTGCAGCTGTGTGCGCAGAGGGTTTTTGTAAGAAGATTGAGAAAAGATCTACAGCTGTGTGCGCAGAGGCCTGCTGCTGTGTGTGCGGCTGTTAAGGACTGAAGGGATCTGCAGCTGAGTGCGCAGATCGAACTGTGGTTTTGTAGCAAGTTGAATAAAACATAGTTTTTGGACGTAGCCCCTACACTAGGGGTGAACCACGTTATATTTGGTGTTGTGGTTTCTTGTGTTGTTTCTATTTCTGTTGTCTTTTATGCATTAATAACTGTATACATTTGATAACTTAGATCACTGCTAATAACAAGCTTCGCTGTGAATTCCCTGTAGTGGGTTAAGCAAGTCACGGTTGTTTATCTATCTGCGAAGTTGTATAAAATTGAATGACACAGATGTATAATTATTGATTAATAAGTTAGTAAAGGCTAAGGTACTGTAATATCCCTCTCTTCTTACAGAAACCTGATTCTGCGGCACCCCATTGCTGTTTCGGGTGAGACTGCAACCTGTGCGCAGGTTGTTGCCGAAAGGGCCAACACAGTGGGTCTTTTGTTGGTGCGACATAAAAGGATTAAACCTGGGTCTTCCCTATTGCCCAATAGTGACTCAGATCTAGATTCAGTCCCTACTTCCAAACTGGAAGCTAGGAAGATGACTGGAAACTCACCTGACACTCAGAAAGAAAAAACTCTTGCGCTATGCCATACTGTTTTGCCTCCTTTAGAGAGATGCAATAGACTTCCTGTAAGATGCAATATGGCAAGGGATCAGTCTTCCTACATTCAGAAGAATGGATATGATCATACACCTCTTCATTCAGCAAGAGACAAAGGTTACATTCCTCCTTCCTCCCATCATCCTTTTCAGAGAAGAAGGAGAAGTCTACATGCCAGGCCCCAGAATACCTGTGCACAGCACACCATGCATGCTGCTTCACTGCCTCACAGAGATGAAGATTGCAGCAACATATTTTCAATTTTTTCAAACTTGAGACCTGATTCTACCTACTTAGATAGAAGGAGGGCTTTATTCCCATGTGGTTTTTTCCCTAGTTACTTGTATTAAGCAGTTACTTTATTTTACTTGATGTAATGGGTGACCTATGGTCTTAGTTACCAGGGCCCACAGTTTGTCCAAGTTAGCATTCAGGGGGGGGGTTAGGATTATTAATCCTCCCCTGTCCAAATTTGGTCATATGTCTAAATCAGGAGTCATGTCTAAATCGGGAGTCCATCCAGTCTATTTATAGTCATTAGCACCATTGGGTAAACTTGACCTAATTGGGGCACATGTTTGAGTTACTAAGGTGTGGGGAACGCTAATTGAGGCTCACTGCCACTTATTGCACTTGATTGCGTAAGTTTAGGAGCCTCCTAGATCATTCCCTTCAATTTAGGAAGCAACTGGGAGTGCCGAAACCAACCAAGGTCAGTTCACTTCAGTTAATGACTAGTCAAGCCAAGTTAGGAGTCAGTTACATTCAGTTCTAGCCCTCTGCATTCAGTTAGTGCTAGGTTCAATTGATTGCACACATGTGGAGTGCTTTTCTCACCTACCACAATCAGTTAACCATTATTTAATACTAAATGTAACACTTGGTTGTGTTTTAGAACTCCGGTTATGATTTATACAAGGACAGTTAACTACTGGGTCCTCCAATTGTGATTTAGACAAGTCTTGGTTACCTATAGTCAAGTAGAGTCATCAATTCGAACTTCCCCATGTGGATTCGAATTGCTTGTGGCTATTAAAGCCATTTTACATTATTGTAATTATCATCTGAATTACTTTTTTCATTAATGAAAGCATTCACAGCTGCAAGCCTTTTGCACTGTTTCATTCTTCAATTGCTGAGTAAATTGTGAGATCTTCTTTGTGAGTTTTGTTTTTGTCTACAGATCTATATGCTCAAATTTACAAAAACAAAATAATTACAGAGCTAAAATTATTTCTAAAAAAACCATTTAATTACAGAGCTGTAGATTATCCAATAATAATCTTTTGTGAGAAACAAAATATTTTATTCACCCAATAACACTGTACAAAGTAAATAGTAAAAATTAATATAAACAATTTATACCTAAATGTAAATATAAATTAAAAATAATATTGTAAGCAAAACTAAACAGAGACGAAATGTAATAAGCATAGTGGCCTATGGCCTTTTATAACATCTGTCAAGGCTTAAGCCTGATTAAAATGGCTTATTAAAGTCTAAACAGAAGTCATAAACCAAAATTGTTACAATTACAATTCACAGCAAGTAAAACCCCTTTGTCTGTTTGAAAGAAATGCTAAATGTATTGTCTTTTCTTTTTCTACAAAAACATCTTAAATCTTCAAGTAACCACCCAGTGGTTGACCAACAATGTCACGGATTATAACCGAGTTTTTAAATCAAAAATATTTTACATCTTTCCAGGCTGTGAAGGCTCAACCAAAAACCCTTAAGTCGCAGTTGCAATAGCCTTATCATTTTCTTACAACAGCCTCTAGGGCTTTAAAATATTATATAAAAAAAACAAGGAGCAATAACATAATAGTTAACCATGGCCAAGCCAACAACCAGCACGGCGAAGCTTCCATTTTCCTTCCGCCATAACTTAAGTGTGGAGAAAAACCCTCAGATGTCACCGGGGCTTACCAGGGATTGCGTTGCTGAAGTTTGAGGAGTCTTGTAACCAGCTTCGAATTCAAGCATATAGAGAGACTTGCATTTCATAATCATGTTAGTATTTTATTTTTAAACGAAATAAAATTCTATAATTGTTAACCTATAAACATTTATGGGCTATTACCTGGTACAAATCATGGAAACGAAGCCATTGGAGCCTGGCCTGATGGCACCTCAGAGAAAGATGTCGGGAGCTATGAATATGGAGAGATGTAGCGAAACCCTGAACCTCAATTTGAAGAGAATAAACACCATGAAGGGAGCATACCAACCAGAGGTAGAGGAAATTCCTCACCGTACACTTTAAAAAACACCCATAGTTCTCAAAATGATGGCAAAACCAACCTCGACACACAAGTGCCTCTTTAAGAGTCAACAAGTTTCTAAAACGCAGAGTATTTTTCATCTACACAAGCTCGCAGAGTTTCGAATGACGATGCTTTCCATCTCGGAGGCCAACATAGAGCCATGGCGACCACGAGCTCTCAGCTCGATTGCTCCACAAATGAAGAAACCCTCACAATGCGAAGTGTAGGGTTCGAACAGTGCATAAGTCAACCAAACAAAAAATCTAGTGGTGTAATCTCCTCCCACGTGTCCACTAATAATTTACACCATTATGGGTTTTGAGCATTAGTCAATTACACAAATTGTAATCTGCAATAAAATCATTACAAACCAAGTCAAAAACCATATCAATGTTATGTTTTTTTATTTCCAATAATGTATTTGTTCATGGTTATGTTGATAACTAGTTTTAAAAACCATAGGATAAAGAAATGATATTTTCTTTTATTGGTTATTGTTTATTAAGATAAGTTAGGATAGTTATTTTCTAACCATGTTTTAGAATATAAATAAATGACCATACTTTTATTAGTAAACTATATTGAGAAGGAAAATTTATTCATCCCTGGAAGTAAATCATGTAAAATCGTGGACTTTGGGAGTAATTGTGTAACTATGGCCCAAGCAATATAAGACCTTCTATAATATATAAAGTGGCAATACTACCTCAAGGAAATTACAAATCTTAACAACTATATTTGAAAGTGTAATTATAGTTAGGGGTTACACTAAGGAACAAGGTAAAAAGACACAAGTATAAAGATTATTAAGTAAAGTTAAAGTGTAAAGATGAACTCTGTTAAATATAAGTTAAACCTTGGACAAATTTCTGCAAAACAATGTGCAGTTGGGAAATCAAATAAGTACCACCTATCTACTCTTATACTCTAGTCTCAAGAGTAAACTAATTTCCAATTATTGGGAAAAATAGTTTAAGAGTCAAAGTAGTTTCTCTATGTATTAAGAGAACATCTAATTATAGAAACCCTAGGGTAAGGATAAATTTTGTAATACTTCTAATGGGTATGATGACTTTATTGAAAAGAGAGGCTCTTAGGAAACAAAACTCTATAAACAAGAAAGACGAAGTAATAGTTTAACAACTCAGAATATATTGTTTATGTTTGCAAAAGAAATCAAATGAATATGATTTAAAAACCAACTCCAAATGTTTTATGATAGATATGAATTTAAAACATAAAGCTTGCGGGAACATATCTCTTCCTAGTTAAACTTTAGATTGTAATTTTTATGAGCAGAAGTAGGAGTATTTTGTAGAAATGTTCTTAATCATCCAGTTTGATTTGGTTCCATTTAATAGTAGACTAGTTATGCATTTAACCCATCCTTCCACAATTTTTGTTTATTACCATTATTATGCAGTTTGACGACTTTAACTATGTCAACATTACCTCTTACAAAGACTAGCAGCAAAGTGACACTTTAAATACTAGCTTTATATGTTTATGCTAGTGAAGTATCTTTCTTTATCTGGATATTTACCGGAACAAAACGCTTACCTGTTAGAACCTGTAAAAAGAACCATAATTTCCACTGTGTTAGCTATAAGCTAAGTAAGCCCCGATCACACCTAAGAAATTCTCCTTACTTGACAAAAGAAAACAATAACATACTTAGCATTAGTTAAGATTCAGATTTCTTTTCTACTTTCTGAAAATTGCAACTACTATGTTAAAATAGTACTAACATAGTATTTAAGATGAGCTTTTAAGTTATACAGAACCATATAAAAGAAGTAATCTTTGTTTTTCTTTCAAACTGTTTAAATATCCGCTAACAATTAATGGTTCATTAACATTGACATTTGACATTTTATGTCACATGAAAAAATTTTAAATTTTTACGAATTTTTGAGTTATTACATGTGGTATTAGAGCACAAGGTTCAGACACTAGGCCTAAATGTGGCTAAACTTGCATAAATGGAATAGTAAATTTAAACAAGTATACTGATTTTACTTTCTTTTGAATGATATTTCTAGAGAATTTTTTTTTTGAGTTAACTACAGGTATGGAAAGATTGGAGGAATATGCGGATGAGGAGTGTCCCTACACTGAACGAAATAATTTCCAAAGAGAACCTATACAAGAAGAAATAACTAATAATTCTTCTAAACTACTACAAACAGTTAAGGAACTAAGAACAGTGACGGAAACGATCAAAAAATAAAATGAGAGGATTCTGAGAGCTCAGGAGGAGCTAAATCAGATTTTGATGGAAAGATTTCATAATGAGAAAAAAGATAAAAGAACTGAGTCTGAAGATATGGGTTAGCAACATAAATATAAAAAGACTAAACAATTTAAAATCGAAAGTAGCTCATCTTCTGAAGTGTATGGTCATTCACATAAATAAAATTTCAATATACTAGTGATAGTAGTGAAGATAATCATCATACTAGGAAGAGAAAGTTTAAACCTTACGAAAAAATCTCTGGAGAATTCAAGAAAATCAAGCCACCAACCTTTAATGGTGAAACTGAGAAGGGAGAAGAGGCAGAATCTTGGCTGTCCGGGATGAAGAAACACTTTCAAATTTATAACTACTCTAATCAACTGAAGGTCGGGATGGCTATTTATAATCTTACAAGGAAAGCAGATATTTGGTGGCAGGACCTAAAAAGAGTAAAAGGTATAAGGGAGAAAATTATTAATTGGAGTACATTTAAGAGATATTTCAAGAAGAAATTTTTATCTAAACAGTACTATGAGGAGAGGGCTAAGGAATTTTATGAACTAAAACTTGGAACAATGAATATGAAAGAACTAAATAGTAAATTTCTAAGTCTGCTCAGGTATGTGCTGTATCTTGTGGACGAAAAACCTAAGGTACAGCGGTTTCTCAGTTGTTTACCTTATCATATAAAAGACAGAATTGAGTATGACAATCCGAAAACTTTAGAAGAAGCAATGAGAAAAGCGAACTTCTGTTATGAACATAATCGTAAAAAGGAAAGTGTGACCAACTGGAAGGCCAAAAGAAATAATAAGTTTGAACAGAAAAAGAAAGGTTTTGTACCTAACCGAAATTTTAAGAATAGTAACACTAAAAAATTTCCTAGTAAAAATTTCCAAGGGAGCAAAAGTAATTCACGGACCAATCCAAATAATGAAAGAAATAAAGAATTTGTTAACAACCACAATAACTATACTAAGAATTTTGAACGAAAGGAACCAATAAAGTGTTGGGAATGTAATGGTCCGCATTATGCATCAGTTTGCCCCAATCAGAAGAAAATTGTTAGCAACATACACGCTATACAGGAGGAGATGAATGTTGGTGATCTAGCGAGGACAATGCCCAGGATCAACGCAGCATTGGAGAAGGAAAGTAGATTATCAAACTTCCATGGTGGAAGTGGAAGGTAAGCTAAATCAAATACCTATATCTATTTTAATCGATCCAGGAGCTAGTTTAAGTTATATTTCTCCTAATTTAATAGAAAAGTGTAAGCTCTCAGTTGAAAAGTTTGCAAGATCCTGGTTAGTTTAGCTAGCTACTGGTGCAAAGAGAAAAGTAATTAGCTTTGTTAAGAATTGTGCAGTAACTATGGATCAGTTTGAAACCTCTGTTAAGATTAATGTGTTAACTTTAGGTTCATATGATATGTTAATTGGTATGGATTGGCTAGAACAGCATAGGGTAGTTCTGAACTGTTCTGATAAAACCTTTACTTGTGTAAATAACGATGGAGAAACAGTAAATGTAAAAGGAATCCCTAGGAAAACAGCCATAAGGCAGATTTCTGCATTACAACTTAAGAGAGTTGTTCGGAAGGGATGTAAAGCTTTTGTCGTGACAGTAATTAATGAAGAAAATACTAATAATAGAGATAAATTAAAACTAGAAGATATTCCAATCCTAAGGGAATATTCAGATGTATTTCCAAAAGAAATTCTGGGACTACCTCTGAAATGGGAATTAGATTTTACTATTGAACTGGTACCTGGTGTAGTGCCCAGCTCAAAATCCCCTTATCGGATGAATATACTGGAATTAAATGAACTAAAGTCACAGTTAAAATAACTCATTGATAAGAATCATATTAGACCCAGTGTGTCTCCCTGGGGAGCACCTATTATTTTTGTTAAGAAGAAGGATGGAACTCTATGAATATGTATAGATTACCGTCAATTAAAAAAATGACTATTAAGAACAGATATCCATTACCCCGCATAGATGATATGTTTGATCAGCTACGTGGAGCAACGGTATTCTCAAAGATTGATTTACGATCTGGTTACCACTAGGTCTGAATCAAAGATGAAGACATCTTTAAAACAGCTTTTATGACCTGGTATGGTCATTACGAGTTTGTCGTTATGCCGTTTGGGCTTACTAATGTCCCAGCTATTTTTATGTGTCTGATGAATAATGTAATCCATAAATATCTAGATAAGTTTGTGGTCGTATTTATTGATGACATCTTGATTTACTCAAAGTCTGAAGAGGAACATAAAGAACACTTAAAAATTGTCTTACAAGAGTTACGAGAACATCAACTATATGCAAAATTTAGTAAATGTGACTTCTTTAAGGATAAAATTCAGTATCTGGGTCATGTGGTGACAAAAGAAGGAATTTATGTCAACCTCAAAAAGATAAAGGCAATCGAGGATTGGCTAGTCCCAAAAGATGTAACTGACATCCGATCATTCATGGGGATTACTGGCTATTATCAAAGATTCATCAAAGGGTTTTCAAGAATTGCAAATCCTATAACCTCTTTGCAAAAGAAAGGGTAGAAATTCTATTGGAATCAAAAGTGTGAAGACAGTTTTAAAAAGTTAAAAATTTTATTAACCACTGCACCAATTCTAAAAATTGTTGACCCTAATAAAGTTTTTATAGTATGTACTGACGCATGCAATGATGGTTTAGGTGGAGTTTTAACTCAAGAAGGACACGCCAATGCTTATGAGTCTAGGAAGCTGAAGATTCATGAGAAAAATTATGCAACCTATGACTTAGAGTTAGTTGTTGTCATACATGCCTTAAAAATGTGGTGTCATCATTTAATCAGAAGGAAGTTTATATTAATGACAGATAATAAAGGATTGAAATATCTGTTGGATCAACCTAATTTAAATGCTAGGCAAGCTAGGTGGCTAGCTTTTCTTAGTGAATACGATTTTGAAATTCAACATATTAAAGGAAAAGAGAATAAGGTTGCTGATGCATTAAGCAGAAATGAAAAACTAAATTTTACAGCAGCCATCAGCACTTTTAAGATAGAATGTGAAGAACAGTTAGAAGATGGAATAGAACAAGATGAAAATTATCAGAAATTACAAGCAAAGGTAAGAGAAAATTTAATAGAAAGTCCAAGTACAGGGTATAGCTTGAACAAAAAAGGATTATTATTGTAAAAAGATAGACTATACATACATAATGTACCTAAGATTAAGCTGTTAATTTTAAACGAAGTTCATAAAACTCCTTATTGAGGGCATCCAGGTTATCAGAAAACTATAACCATGCTAAGAAAGGATTATTTCTGGCCAAATATGAAAAATGAATTTGCAGAATACATTGCTAAGTGCTTTGAATGTCAGCAAGTAAAGACTAAACATCAGCATCCAGCTGGGCTACTTCAGCCATTGCCTATTCCTAACTGGAAATGGGAGATAATTAGCCTTGATTTTATCACGGGACTACCTAGAAATCAAAACTTAAATGACTCAATAATGGTAGTTGTTGATAAATTGAGTAAAGGAACCCATTTTATACCTATAAAAGCTACTTATAAAGCTGCAAATATTGCTGATATTTTCTTAAAACAAATTTTTTAGTTGCATGGAATACCGAAAGTGATAATTTCAGACAGAGACCCTAAGTTTTTGGGCAAATTTTGGAAGTCTTTGTTTAAAGGGTTAAATACTACGTTAAACTTCAGTACCTCTTTCCATCTTCAAACAGATGGACAAACTGAAAGAGTAAATCATGTATTGGAGGATTTGCTCAGAATGTATGTAAAGGAGCAACCAAGTAAATGGGAAGATTACTTACACCTGGTAGAATTTGCTTACAATAATCATTACCAAGCTTCAGCTAGATATAGTCCTTTCGAAATTCTGTATGGAAGGAAATGTAATACCCCCATCTCTTGGAGTAATCCAGTTGACAGGCTAGTATTAGGACCTGAATTATTAAAGGAGATGGAGTTAATTGTAAAACAGGTACAAGGTAACTTAAAAGTTGCGCAAGATCAACAGAAAATCCTAGCAAATCTTAAACAAACTCCAAAGGAGTTCCAGGTAGGTGAACATGTTTTTATTAAGGTGAGACCTAAAAAGAGTTCTCTAAGGTTAGGTAGTTGTGCTAAGTCAGCACCACGGTATTTTGGTCTTTTTGAAATACTATCCAGGATAGGACAGGTAGCATATCAGTTAGCTCTACCACCAAATTTAAGAGTTCACAATGTTTTTCATATTTCTGTATTAAAAAAATATGTAGATGATGCTACTCATGTTATTAACTGGAATGATGTGCAGGTGGAACCTGAAGGAGATTTTCTGGTGGAACCGGATTCTATCCTCGAAAGGAGGGAGATCTCGCTTCGGACTCGCACCATTGGTCAGGTGAAGGTGCAATGGAAGCACCTTAGTCCAGAAGAAGCCACCTAGGAATTGGAAAGTCATATGCGGGATGCATATCCAATTCTATTTTAGGGAAATTGACGATGAGGAATAAATAACATCAAGGATGATGTTATAAATTAAGGGGGTGTGTATGTCACATGCCCAAATTTGTAAAAAAAATTAATGTCATTGAGGAACATTATGTTATATTTTATGATAAAGTTTGTAATTGATGACCAAGTGGGGTCAAGAATAATTTAATGTATGGCAGAATATTTTATTAACAAATAAATAAATGATGAGACCATAACTTAAGGGAGTTGTTAAATGAGTGTTTACGGGTCACTTGGTGGAGGATATTGGGTGGAGAGTATATTGACAAGTGGCAACATCCTCAAATTACTTCTAACTGTTGCAGGTGGCAACTTCCCTATAATTGTGGTCATGATTCCCCAAGAAAGTGAAATAGGAGCAGGTGGCTCATTAAGTAAAAACTGACCCAGATATAAAACTTCCCATTAAAGACAGCTAAGAGCTGCTCATTCTGGAATTGTGATCATTCTGAGTGAATGAAGTGCACATGAGAAATTCGATGGAGGGGACTTGTTGAAGTCAGTTTGATGGGTTAAGTGCTGAAGATTGAACTTGTGCAGCTATTCTAAACTGAAGATCTTACTGCTGTAAGCAGGGCTGAATTACTGATGTATATCCAGTAAAGTGGCAGAGGATCTCAAGGTTACATATCTCACCCAATACTCTACCAGGACGACCAGGAGACAGGGTCGGGGGTCCTGAGAAATTGCAGACTAAGCTTTCTCCAGGAGTTGGTTGGGAGAAACAGCCTCCTTAAGTTGTTGTCACCTCATCCATTTGAAAGGCTCTACTTATTTAGGTTTAATTATAGTTTCTCTACTGTTTCAAAAAAAGATTAAGAGTTTATCAAGATATGCATATTGTTATTTTATTAGGCTTAATGAAGAAGAAAGAGCATTTGTTTTATTTATAAAATTAGTAATTAGCATATTATGATTAAATAGTAGAGATTTCGCTAAGTGAAAGGTGAATAGAAAAATTACCAAACTGTATTTTTCCATGCCTTTTACAAGGCAGTACTCTAGTATAGCAAGTTTTCTTAGTTTAGATAAGTAGATTTGTTTATTAACTCTGAATGTAAATGTAAATAATTACTATAGTTTTACGTAATTTATTTACATAAATTTAGTTGTACTTGCTCTGTCATTTGAAAGTATCTGCATTATCTGATTACAAGAAAGAGTAGATTATATAATAACCACTAGTAATTATAATACTTATAGAATTAAACACTAGTATTAACACTTATTATAAATACAATAAATAAATCTAAATAAACAAATATAGGAACAGTAAAAGTTTTACTTAGGGTTTAACCTAGCTATTATTTTCATAGGTCATTATAACTATTTATTCAAGCTTGCAATTAAACTCTGTTTACTGTAAGCACAAGTGTTATTACTGCAACCCTCAAGATCCATCTAGGATTTACAAGAGATAGGATTCATCTCTAAAATAGACTTTTACATCCTTTTTCATAATACAGAAACCTAACAAAGTTTTTCTAAACTTAATAACAGCAATAAATAATTGTTACTAAAAACAAAATAATTACAGAGCTAAAATTATTTCTGAAAAACCATTTAATTACAGAGTTGTATATTATCCAATAATAATTTTTTAAGAGAAACAAAATATTTTATTCACCCAATAACACTGTACAAAGTAAATAGTAAAAATTAATATAAACAATTTATACCTAAATGTAAATATAAATTAAAAATAATACTGTAAACAAAACTAAACAGAGATGAAATGTAATAAGCATAGTGGCCTATGGCCTTTTATAACATCTGTCGAGGTTTAAGCCTGATCAAAATGACTTATTAAAGTCTAAACAGAAGTCATAAACCAAAATTATTACAATTACAATCAACAGCAAGTAAAACCCCTTTGTCTGTTTAAAAGAAATGCTAAATTTATTGTCTTTTCTTTTTCTACAAAAACCACTTAAATATTCAAGTAACCACCCAGTGGTTGAACAACAATGTCACGGCTTATAACCGAGTTTTTAAATCAAAAATATTTTACATATTTCCAGGCCGTGAAGGCTCAACCAAAAACCCTTAAGTCGCAGCTGCAACAGCCTTATCATTTTCTTACAACAGCCTCTAGGGCTTTAAAATATTATAATAATAAAAAACAAGGAGCAATAATGTAACAGTTAACCATGGCCGAGCCAACAACCAGCATGGTGAAGCTTCCATTTTTCTTCCACCATAGCTTAAGTGTGGAGAAAAACCCTCTGATGTCACCGGGGCTTACCAGGGATTGCGTTGCTGAAGTTTGAGGAGAGTCTTGTAACCAGCTTTGAATCCAAGCCTATAGAGAGACCTGCATTTCATAATCATGTTAGTATTTTATTTTTAAATGAAATAAAATTCTATAATTGTTAACTTATAAACATTTACGGGCTATTACCTGGTACAAACTTGTATTGGACAAATCGTGGAAACGAAGCCACTGGAGCCCGGCCCGATGGCACCTCGGAGAAAGATGTCGAGAGCTATGAATATGCAGAGATGTAGTGAAACCATGAACCTCAATTTGAAGAGAATAAACACCACCAAGGGAGCATACCAACTAGAGGCAGAGGCACTTCCTCACCGTACACTTTAAAAAACACCCATAGTTCTCAAAACGATGGCAAAGCCAACCTCGACACACAAGTGCCTCTTTAAGAGTCAACAAGTTTCTAAAACACAGAGTATTTTTCATCTACACAAGCTCGCAGAGTTTTGAATGACGGTGCTTTCCATCTCGGAGGTCAACACAGAGCCATAGAGGCCACGAGCTCTCAGCTCGGCCACTCCACAAATGAAGAAACCCTCACAATGCGAAGTGTAGGGTTTGGACAGTGCATAAGTCAACAAAAAAAAATCTAGTGGTGTAATCTCCTCCCACGTGTCCACTAATAATTTACACCATTATGGGTTTTGAGCATTAGTCAATTACACAAATTGCAATTTGCAATAAAATCATTACAAACCAAGTCAAAAACCATATCAATGTTATGTTTTTGATTTCCAATAATGTATTTGTTCATGGTTATGTTGATAACTAGTTTTAAAAACCATAGGATAAAGAAATGATATTTTCTTTTATTGGTTATTGTATATTAAGATAAGTTAGGATAGTTATTTTCTAACCATGTTTTAGAATATAAATAAATGACCATACTTTTATTAGTAAATTGTATTGAGAAGGGAAATGTATTCATCCCTGGAAGTAAATCATGTAAAATTGTGGACTTTGGGAGTAATTGTGTAACTATGGCCCAAGTAATATAAGACCTTCTATAATATATAAAGTGGCAATACTACCTCAAGGAAATTACAAATCTTAACAACTATATTTGAAAGTGTAATTATAGTTAGGGGTTACACTAAGGAACAAGGTAAAAAGACACAAGTATAAAGATTACTAATTAAAGTTAATGTGTAAAGATGAACTCTGTTAAATATAAGTGAAACCTTGGACAAATTTCTGCAAAACAATGCACAGTTGGGAAACCAAATAAGTACCACCTATCTACTCTTATACTTGAGTCTCAAGTGTAAACTAATGTCCAACTATTGGGAAAAACAGTTTAAGAGTCAAAGTAGTTTCTCTATCTATTAAGAGAACATCTAATTATAGAAACCCTAGGGTAAGGATAAATTTTGTAATACTTCTAATGGGTATGATGACTTTATTGAAAAGAGAGGCTCTTAGGAAACAAAACTCTATAAACAAGGAAGAGTAAGTAATAGTTTAACAACTCAGAATATATTGTTGATGTTTGCAAAAGAAATCAAATGAATATGATTTAAAAACCAACTCCAAATGTTTTATGATAGATATGAATTTAAAACATAAAGTTTGCGGGAACATATCTCTTCCTAGTTAAACTTTAGATCATAATTTTTATGAGCAGAAGTAGGAGTATTTTGTAGAAATGTTCTTAATCATCCAGTTTGATTTGGTTCCATTTAATAGTAGACTGGTTATGCATTTAACCCATCCTTCCACAATTTTTGTTTATTACCATTATTATGCAGTTTGACGACTCTAACTATGTCAACGTTACCTCTTACAGAGACAAGCTGCAAATAACACTTTAAATACTAGCATTATTTTTTTATGCTAGTGAAGTATCTTTTTTGATCTGGATATTTACTGAAACAAAATGCTTACCTGTTAGAACCTGTAAAAAGAACCATCATTTCCACTGTGTTATCTATAAGCTAAGTAAGCCCCTATCACACCTAAGAAATTCTCCCTACTTGACAAAAGAAAACAATAACATACTTAGCATTAGTTAAGATTCAGATTTATTTTCTACTTTTTGAAAATTGCAACTACTATGTTAAAACAATACTAACACGGTATTTAAGATAACGCTTTAAGTTATATAGAACCATATAAAAGAAGTAATCTTCATTTTTCTTTCAAACTGTTTAAATATCCGCTAGCAATTAATGGTCCATTAACATTGACATTTGACATTTTATGTCACATGAAAAATTTTAAATTTTTATGAATTTTTGAGTTATTACATGGATCCTGTGGCCAACTACTCATGATTGAGGGCTAGGAATATGTGGGTACTAACTTCATAGGTGATCCATACTTAGAGCTTCATGAGGGAGAGCAGTGGGGTGATCTAGGTAATAAGAAATATTTCTCTTTAAATTTTTATGTATTTTACCATATTTCGTTTTATTTTATTTTGGTTGTACTAAGACTCTATACTTTATTATGCATTCATTGGACCTTCGAGGCTAGTTGGGTCTTATCCTATTGAAAGGTGAGGAACCATAGGGAAGTAGTGGTATAGAGATAGGAGGAAGAGGAGGAACTCCAAGAGATCGAGGAGAAACTTCAATAGTTGACTGTGGACATTCCAGACATATCAATATATGACCTCCCTCGACGTTATCAACGCCATGCAACTGGAGACTGTGTTCGTTTTGGTCGATTGCTTCGTCAAGTGGCCTGAGCCATTATGTGTTATCACGAGCACTAGTAGCAATAGTAGGGTCTACATATAGTGTTATACAAAAAGCCATGAGCTTCAAATTTTGTCCGCTTAGAATACTGAAATCTATGAGCTTCATATTTTTCCTTCTTACTCTTTTTGTAAAATGTTTTCTATTCTTAATATAAAAATCAACTATTTATAAGTTTATAATGTGTTTGTGATGGAATGTTTGTACATGGATATGATTTTAAGACTACTTATTTACATGCATTATTTACACACGTCATTTTTTAATGAATATCTAAGAATGAGCAATGTACCAATTTAAAACATAATTGGCTAACGAATATGCAATTGCATTCATTTGCCTCTAAATATGTTGATACCGAATAAATTCAAATGACCTTTCAAGAAAATGAACCCTCTGAAAAAGACGAAGGATTAAGGGATTCTGAATAGTGTAGATGCGATTTAACTAGGAAACCACCAGTTTTAAATCCAGATAGACAACAATCTGACTCACATCATTAGATGAAGCATCAATC
Source organism: Pseudotsuga menziesii (assembly GCA_001517045.1). Classification (NCBI taxonomy): domain Eukaryota; kingdom Viridiplantae; phylum Streptophyta; class Pinopsida; order Pinales; family Pinaceae; genus Pseudotsuga; species Pseudotsuga menziesii. Next base: position 42,938 of record LPNX010755252.1, on the reverse strand, counting down.
AACAATCCACTAATCGCATGATATTCAATGAGAGTGTTAGTTGCGAGATCTAGATAGATTCCACCCGAACCTACTAATTCACGGGTAGGGGAATAAAGTACCCATGTTGTTGATGTGATATTTAAGGTATGTCGACTAGCACCATCTATGAATATTGAATAGAAGGCCATATGAGAATTCAAGCATGAAATTATATAAGCAGTCTTGACTAGGACGAGATTCTAAACACACACAAAGTTGAAACCACATCAAAAACACTTTATACAAAATGTACAAGGTACACATGGAAAATCACTTCAGCATAGTACCTTTTAAGGTAGATCCCATTTCAGGGTTGACCTAAAGGTATCTTATCATAATCAATCAATTCATAGGCTTCTTTTTCCAAAACTCGACTAACAATGTAAGGATCGTGCCACATAGACTCGATCTTTCCACCTCCTAACTTATCATGTTTTTGGTCATAAGTCAAAACCAAATAATGATCATTAAAGACACAAGGTTGAATGGATCTATCGTATTGGTCCTTTATTTGTCTCTTATGTGCCTCATTAGAGAGGGTTGCATCTCGATGGGTGTCATTAAGCTTAGTCAAATATAGGAAACACTCTTCCTTTATAGTGGTGTCAAGTAGAAGTTCGACGGTAAGTTTTAGAGATGGGATTTCACATTCAATGGGTAAGGTTTCTTCTAGTCCATACACTAGTTGAAATGGTGTAAAACTGATTGTCATTTTTACTGTGGTTCAATAAGTCCATAATGTTGAAAAAAAATTAAGTGCCAATGTTGCAGTTGCAACTATTTTTCCCCCAAAAAAAACAAATTTAATTTTAGGGTCCCCCCTTATCTTTTAGTATTTAGAAGGCTTAAGGAATCTCATGACTTCACCAAAAATTTTCCCATGGCTTGAAGTTTTTGAAAAATTTTGAAGGTTGGCCTATTTGTATTGGATGTGCAGTTGACTATGTTTCCGATGCATCGGATGCATGGTTGACTAGCTCCCCGATATACCTGTCGGCATCATTCGGAGGTTTTTCTCCGATATATCAAATGTCGTTTCAGCTATCGCATCAGAAGTTGTTTGTAGACCCACCGGAAGCTTAGTCTAGAGCAGTGTCGATAAACTAGGTCTCCATTTATTTATTGTCTTCCGATATTTGATTAAGTTTGGTATTTGGTTTTCCACCGTATCGGTTGTGTCTTGTGGAGTGAACTGAAAGCCTATTTATTTCATTGGCTGACATTACAGAAGCTCAGTGCCGAATCCATCCGACGCCTTCTCATAGTTATCCCGGATACTGAGGCGTGTTAGTAGTTTTAATGACCGATAGTGTTTTTAGACGATTTCGCTTGATATCCTGGTTGTGTTTGTCTGGAGCCATCCGACATTTCGAGTCTTCTCAGGAGTATGTTTCCGACATTGGCTTAGTGCTTATATTCTATCTCGCCCGTTAACCTATCCCTCTCATGGTCGAGCTTATAAATCCATAAGGGTTGTATTTCTTATCATTATCATCTGTCTTTGTTGCCCATTTGGAACTGCGCAGCTGTCATTGTCTAAGCAAGTCGTGGTTCGGTGGAGGTCATATCCATCCAGGTCATCCACAGGTTTTCTCCAGGTAGGATTCACCTCAAATCTTATTGCTTAGCATTTTTTTACCTACATTTTTTTTAATAAGGTTAAGGTATTGGTTATCCCATAAGATTTTGCGACGGTCATTTTCTCATTAGAGGAAATTTGGGGTCTAAAATGGGCCTTATAAGAAAAAGCGCCAACAATAAATTTTGTGAGTTGGAATTCAAGAACCAATAGAATTTCAATAAAATGAGTCAACCATAATGGTTGAATTGACATATTTGTCATAAAAGAAAACTACTTTCTTTGTTCGTATTTTTGACATATCTCCTTGTGTTTTTACACAAATTTCGAGTGGGAGAGCTCGTTGGATGTGGAATTTAATTCCACATCCAATGAGCTCTCTCGCTCAGAATTTGAGTAAAAACACAGGGATATATATCAAAAATAGAAACAAAAAAAGTAGTTTTTTTCATTCTTCCTCCAAAATTAATAACTATTATTTTATTATTTTCCTTAGGAGGCCCATTTAGACCTCAAATTTCCTCTAATGTTTCTAGGGTTTTCCCTATCTGTTTTGTGAGTGTCGTTTCACTAGCTAGCCCATCTTCTGGTTTATTCTCGCCCTATCTTTGATTGATTGTTAAGCAGCCATGATGGACTCTTTGACAGTTGTTGGGAAAATAAGGGCAGGGTGTAGGCGAGCATTTCGCCGTCTGCACCACTCCCTTCTTTCCTGCACCATTTTAACCCACAGGCTGTGCAACCATTGTTTGAGCAGTGGTAGGTTTCTGTGGGAGGTGGGAGGAGTTTTCAGCTGTAAATAGGGGGTTGTGGGGTTTTTAGCGGTCTACAGTTTTAAGGATTTTCCCATGGTCAAGTTTTCTACCCGTAGACATAAGGGCGTTGCAGAGATATAGGGTTTACCCAAGCATAATTTTTTCACAGATTTGGGTCATATAGGTTTTAACAAGTTTCCTGGTTTTTTCTAAAGTTTCACATACAAAAGGCCCATTTGTTTTGATAAAAGAAAAGCTATTCAGCATGCATCTTGATGAGATGGTAATTTTCTAGTTATTTGTGTTGTTACTTTCAATATATAGTTTGTTATGAGTAAGTGGACTAAAGCCTCTTTGCATGATCCATACAGGCTAATCATCAGCACAGCAATATGCCACGAAAGCAAAAAAAGAAGGCCCAAACAGCCGAGGAGGAACCAAAAGTAGAGATAATAACCAGAGTTGAGGTTATTTATGAAGCATTACTGGAATTGATCCAGAGTATAAATGGGGAGAGATATATAGAATGATCTCAAACCAGATTGTTTTAGAGGTTGTGTTCAAAGATCTACCTATCTATGCCAACATCGAGAGATCAACCATTATGAAGGTGGCTACCAGACCTGAACTTTTCCCCTGTTCCAAGGTGATAGGGTGGATTCTGCCAAGGATATATGTGATGAGGATGATACTGGCCAACACTGAGGCTATAGCCTAGATTTTGTAGCCATGTCTTATAAGTTTCCAACACTAGAGAGCTATTTACTCGAGATTTGGTTGAAATACCTTAACTTAGATGTGGTGGAAACAGCCAAAAGAATGATGATCCCAGGTAAGAACTTCCGTACGAGGCCTTCAGGGGAGTGCGAGACAGCAAGCCTACGCACTCCTTACAAGTTAATGGCCTTAATGTTAAACAAGATTTTCGAAAGGGATAATGGAAATTACTTTAAAATAGGATGGGTACTAGTCATCTTTTTTGTAGCCACCCAAGGTACAATCTCCAATTGGGTGAACATAGTGTCCAACAGCTTGTTAGCCTGCATAAGTGCAGCATTAGGAGGGGTTTCCCAGAAGAAAATAGAGTTTTACATGAGTTCAATCTTGATCGATTGTATTTTATGTACTCAGCCATTACCATCATTGAAATGCCTATGGGATAAAGACCGATCCCTTGTATATGCTGCCTACCAGTTATTCTGGGCTCACAATTATTATAGTCACTACAAAAATATTTGTGAGGATTTTATTATGCCATTGTACACATTGATTTTCCTGGTTGAGTGTAATTCTATGTCAGAGGAAGCTTTGAAAGTTGTGCAAAATAACGGGAACTATTATTTAATAGAAGAAGGTTTGTATTTAAGAATGTATGGTGGTTCGAGGGCTCCTTCCCTTCTACCTAGGTATGCTACAGACTATGTGATCCATAAAGAGGTTGTGAGAGAGTTGTACATTGACGGAGTGGGAAATTTCCTATTTGAGCAGAAGAAGGTAGTGTATCATGCAATCCCCTTTTTAATAGGGAGTTACAAATTTTCCAAGGTAAAAACTACAGCAGAAATTTTTAAGGAACTAGAGTATTTTCACTTCGGTGAAATGATTTTCCACAGAAATGACTCTGAGGATAAATTTGTTGATAATTGCACAACAGCTGGATTATATTTTGAGTATGCATATTTATGGGATAAAGATAAAGAGGTCTTTTGGAATTCTCAAAACATGGCATCTTTAAGAAGGAGGTTCAAACAAAAGATAACTATCGTTGGCGGAAAGGGGAAATATGCTAAGCAACTAAAGAAGAAAGAAGAGGAGGTTGCAAAGAAAAGGAAAGAAGAGGCACATAGATTGGCCTGAGAAGCAGAAGAGTGGCTGAGAGCTGAAGAAGAAGAAAAAAGAAAAGCAGCTAAAGAAGCATAGAAGAAAAGAGAAGAAGAAGAGGTCCAGAAAAAGCAAAAGGAAAGTGAGAAGTTAACATTAGAAGCAGTTGATAAAGAGGAGGATACAAAAAAAGCAAATGAGAAGTTACAAAAGGCACTAGAGGAACAAAATTGTGCAAGTCAAGAGCAAACTAAGGCTTGTGCTGATCCAGTAGGACCATATGTTCCCTCCAGTAGCATAGCGGGAGGAAATCCATTGTAAGTATGAGGAATTGATTTGATTCCTTTTATTCCCACTTAAGAAGATGAAGTACCTGATTTAAATACTATTTTCTATGACAAGGTTAAAAAGAGGATTGTTAAAAGAACAAAGAAAAAGGTAAACACTGGAGGAAAGACAGGAGTGATGGTGACTGAAAAGCCAGTAGTTCATGGTACCGACAAAGATCTATAAATAATGTCAAGGGCTGGTGTAGCCTTGTCCCTAGCTACTGAAGATAATGTGGATAGAATAATGATGGATTTAGAGCAATCCCATAAGAAGGTTACACAGTTGAAAGAGACCTTAAAAAAGGAAAGAAATGAAAGTTAGAATTTAAAGAGAAAGTATGAAGATATGATTAGTGAAATTGAGGTATCCAAAGCAGAGTGCCAGACTCTACAATCAGACAAAGATGCTTTGGTGTTATCTACAAGCAATACAGAAAAAGATTCCAAGGCCATCTTGGTAGATCTTGGGAGACTCCAGCAAATACATCAGGTTTTAGAGGCAGAAAGAGATAATCTAAAATTGTCAATTGAAGAGTTGAATAAGGAGAAGGGAAAGTTAGAGGATAAAGTAGTAGAATTAGAACTAAAAAAGACTACTACTGAGAGGAAATCTAAGCTTTATGAGACTCGGGTGGTAGCATTGGAAAATTAGAAAACTTCACTGGAAGTCTCATTGAATATAGCTATGGAGTAGAAAACAGGCATTGAACCTATGAAGAAGCATGCTCTTACACTTAGAAATAAGATTCATCAAATGCAGCTTTAGATGGCGCAAGAGATGTTAAAGGTTTGGCAGGTAGAAATAATAAATACAGCTTCCTATTTCTTAGACAGGACACAGGTTATCGTGGAAGCTCTATAGGGACAAATGACTTGGCTAGAAACAAATAAGGAAACTCCAGCATATGTACCCATCAAAGACCTAGAGACGGTAAAGCTGGAGTATGAGCTAATTAAATTTGGGAGCAAAGTGGTAGAGGAATTGGTAAAAGCAGTCCAAAGGACAAAAGGTGTTTGTGCAGAATTTTGTAGAAAAGTTCTCATCACTTACAATTGTTACCATACAGCTGCTAAGAGGAGGTTAGAAGAGCTTCCCGATCATGAAATTTTTTTGAAGCAATTGCAGGAGCGATAGCAAGAGGATGAACAAGCTATGCAGCTAGTCAAGGGATTGGATGAAAAAGTGCTTAAAACTACAATAGCACAAGCAGCAGTTAGCCGTCACTTATTGGAAGACCAACTTTGCCTAATTTCAACTAGAATGGTGAGTATAAAGTCTCAAGCTGCTAAGCATGAGATCACCATCAGATTCCTAGAGCCTTCTGGTTTTGAAACTATAGTAGCAGATGCAAATGTTTGGAAGAAATTTATAAATGATCAAGTTGGGCCCACTTAGTTGGTTTTTTTCAAACGATTGCTAAATTTTGTAATATTTTTGTATTTATATTTTTCTAAGTGCACTGCACTAGAGGACAAATTTTGTTAAGGAAGAGTCGAGGGAATCCCAAAGGGCAAAGAGGGAAAATCAAAGGTTTTTTTCTTTTTGTATAAATAGAGGAGAATTAGATGTAAGGAGAAACTTTTTTCATGCTATCTTTGTGCAGTGTTATTGTAAGAAGAACTACTTCCTCTTATAATAAAGAATATACATTTTCTGCTGGAGAAGGCACTGTGGAGTCTCAAATGCTTGTCATAGACTAGTTGAATGTGAACTATTTTTGTTTCAGCTATTTTTATGAACTGTGAGATCGTTCTAACTCACGAATTATTTCATGTTATGAATGTTTCCTGTTATTTCTATTAAACTTCCACAGCATATTTGAGTAATGAATGTTTTAATTGGCAATGAGCTATCTCTTTGTTTATATTTCTACTTATAACCATGTATTCTGAAATATAACATATATCTGTAATTTTCTAAATGCATGTGTTACAGTACATTACTCACAATTAATTACAGTACTTCTCCCTAGGGATAGGTTAAATAGTTTTAGTTGGTATTAGTATAAGTTGTTTTCTGTTTATGATTTAGAAGCAAAAGAGGTAAGACTAGAGGTAAGAGCCTACGCAACCCATTGTGACACTCTTCATTTCTCTGTCAAATGCACTTAATTAGACACTTGCACATCATACATAAATATAAAAAAACTAAAAAATACACTTATACAGTGGACCGGGCCGCAACCGGTAGCCAGATTGTAAACTGGACGGATTCCCCATACCAAAAAATAACGAGCTAATTGGGAACATTTATTGGGGAGAATCCCTACTGTTGTTACCTGTGATTTCCCATGCCTCAATAGTTTTGGCTCTAGAAGGAGGGCCTAAACCTCCGGTGCATGGTTGGCCAAGGAAATTTGTTTTCTATAGATTACTCCGTCGGTGACAGTTTTGAAACCAGTTTGCCTCAGAAACCTACTCCTGAAGAAAAAGGCAAAGGGTAACTCTATTCCATTAATAATGAGATGGTTGATGACTTAAGGAGAATTACAAGGGAATATGCAAAGAATATTGGGGGGCTACCCAATATTCTAGTCTTACCTAGAAGAGAGTTTTGTAAGAAAGACCATCCTCAATTGGAAGATTCAGTGTTGGTGGAAGACCTCGAAGAATTGGTAGAAACAACCTTACAAGAAGTTGTCCAACCTCTAAATCAGTTGGGGCCAAATTCCACTCACTATTCTCCATTTCGAACCCCTGTCTAGTCTCCTCCTCCATCTCCACTCAGAATCATGGAAACTGTGAATGCAAATCAGCCTCCTCCACAACCTCGTTGGAGGGTTAGAACCCCTCTAAATATTACTCCTCCATTACACAATATGCCTTAGAGTTTTGATAAGGCATTGCCTAAGTTTGAACCAAATGAAGGAATTCTTGTGGATGATCATTTGCAAAGTTTTTATCTAGCTTTAGAAGGTTTACAAGTAGTAGAACATGAATATGTATTCTACATATTGTTCCCGCATACTCTCAAGGGTAAAGCAGCTTCATGTTATTTTGCTCTACTAGAAAATTCAATTACAAATTGGAATACTTTTGAGAGGTTGTTTAGAAACAAATATGGAATCCAGAAAACTCACGCTGCATTAATGAAAGGATTAATTGCCCTAAAGAAAAGGTGCATAACTTCACTCAGAGTTTTGTTGCCTACATGAATAAATTTGATGCAGCTGATAAACCCACTAAACACGCCCTAATTGAGTATTACACCTCGTTTCTTGGGCCTGACCTAGTCATGTTTGTCAAAAGATCAGTTAGACCCACCTTAGTAGAGACTTGTGAGAAGCTGAGAAGGTAGAGGCAGAGATGAAAAGTATAGATCATTATCCTATACAATCAGAAGAGAAAACTTATGGGAACACAAAGCCACTATTATTAACTAAACCTAAAGATGACTGGTCACAAGAGTTAGATGGTGTGGTAAAAATGATGCAAAAATTATCAAATAGAGTGATTGATTTGGAAAAGGAGAAGGAGGCTCATAAACAATACAAACCATATTATAAAAAGAGAGATTATAATAGCCAACCCAAGCCTCCCTCCCATAGTCCTTCGGCCATGAATTTCATAGATGTGGGAATGGACAATTTCTGTACATTCCATCAGCAGCCTCACTCTGAACAAAATTACCCACAATGGATAAATTCTATGACTTTAGTGATGAACTAGCTACTAGATTCCAAGTGGACAGAAACTGTAGATGAGAAAGAAAAAGATAATGAACCAACAGAGACCCAAGAGGAAGACACTTCAGTCTTATGGGATTGTGTTTCCATGTTCAATATAGAGGATGAAGATATCATTGAAGAAGAAGATATACCAGAGACAAATGTTACAACAAGGAGTCAGAATTCATTGAAAGAAGATAACATGATACTGCGCAAGATTAAGAAACTTCAGGAGAACATGAAAAAGATAAAAAACAATTCTTAGAAAGTTAATATACCAGAGTTTGTCATCACAAGTTAGAGTTCGAAGAAAAGTAATATACCTGTAAAGTCTACCGAAAATAAAGCTGAGAATGTCAAAAAGATTTCTACTGAACATGAAATGGGATATGACATTGTGGAAGATATTAAAAAGGCCAAAGCAAATATTTCTTTGTTTGAAATGTGCAATCTACCCCAACAAAAGGAAAAGCTATTGAAAGCACTTGAAACACCTATAAAGTAACCCCAGAAGGATAACCAAGCTGATGAGCGAGTTCAGGAGGAAAGTCTAAGTAAAGAATTCCACCATTCCTCCTAACTTTTGAAATTTTCAATTACAATGTGCATAACTGTTTAGTAGACTCTGGGGCATCACTAAATGGCATGCCACTTGCAGTTTGCAAGCAAATAAATGGTCAACCCAAGCCCACTACTGGCCAAGTTATCCAACTGGATAGGACTGTAGTAAAAGTGATAGGTGAAATGGAAGATGTCCTGATCCGTTTATCAACAAATTCAAGAGTCTGCCAGCACATAGACATTATTGTAGTAGACATCCCGGATCCATATGGTTTTGTTTTGAGATGGTATTGGGTGGAAAAATTGGAAGGATATTTTGCATCAGATTGGTCACATGTATGGTTACCTTATAAAGGCTGTCAGAATCAAATAAAAGTGTTAAGGGAACCTCAAATGAAATACAACGTAACTCCGTTGGAAGGAAAGAATGAACCTATCAATTCTGTGTTGGGAAACTATTTTCTTGAGCTAGAACCGGGGAATTTCTGAGCTAAAGAAGCCAATAACATACAATATACCTAGCCCGATATTCTTTAGTTTTCACAGGCTGATCAGATTGATTATAATATAGTAGATCTAGTCTCAGAGGTAGTTAGTAGTTCGAATGCAGTAGGAGTAGAAATTTTTTGGATTCTTTATTTTGATGGTTCTAAAACCTTGGAAGGGTCAAGAGCTGGCTGTGTCATGATCGATCCAGAAAAGAAAAAAAGAAAAAAAAATATATATATATATATATATATATATATTATTTTATGTAGATTAGAATTTGATTGCACAAATAACACAGCTAAATACGAAGCATTAGTCCAAGGACTAAAAAAAGCAATAGAATTAAAAGTAAAAAATCTAAAACTGTACGGAGATTCTGAAATCATTGTTAAACAAATTCGAAACAAAATTCATTGCATATCACTGCATTTGAAGGATTACCAAAATGAAGTTTTGGATTTATTAATAAATTTCCATGCATTCAATATTTCCTCACTTCCTAGAGCAAAAAATGCAGCAGCTGACTTAGCTACATCAGCTGCAAGGCTGGTACCTACAAATAACAGATGTTCTATTGAATTGCTTTTTAGGCCTTCTGTTCCAGACAACATCACCAATCTGAGGGTGTTTGATGATGATCAGCAAATATTGGAATGTTTAATGAATAATGATACATTTAAAGGAGCCATAATAGATGACGAAAAACATCAAGCAGGCCTGCAGAATGGAAATTTCATTCCAAAAGGAGTCAGAACTTTGGAACATATGTTTGATCTAGACAATAAGTTTAGAAAACCAGCAAATTTCAAGACACATAGCTCGTCTTTACAATTCAAGCTGATAAATCTAGGTACAGAGGTTGAACCCAAATATGTGAATTTTGGGAAGTGTTGTTCACCCGATGAGAGGAGTAAATTCATCAATTTATTCAGACAATACAAAGATGTATTTGCTTGGACCTACAAGGACCTAAAAACTTATGACACCAAAATTATACAGCATGTTATTCCAATCAAAGTTGGAGTCAAACCATATCAGTAGCCTCTAAGAAAGATGCATCCCAAACTAGAGCCCCTAATTCAAAGTGAGGTGAAAAAGTTGTTGGATGCTAAAATCATATTCAAAGTCATACATTCAGAATGGGTCTCAAACTTGGTACCAGTACGAAAAAAGTCTAGAGAGATCAGACTTTGCGTTGATTTCAAGAATTTAAACCGTGTGTCAGATAAAGATAATTACCCTGTCCCACCCATGGAACAAATACTACAAATGGTCTCAAGATCTGAGTTGTTTTCTCTGTTAGATGGATTCTCGTGTTATAAACAAGTACTAGTAGCAGAAGAAGACAGGCTCAAGGCCACCTTTAGAACTAAGTGGGGGACTTTTTTGTATAGGAGGATTCCCTTTGGACTCATTAATGCTGGAGAAATTTTCCAAAGGGCTATGGATATAGCTTTCCATGGTCTGATTGGTCGAAGTGTTGTGGTATATTTAGATGATGTTACGATATTTTCAAAGAAGAGAGAGAGCATGCATTTCATTTGAAACAGATTTTCGAACGTTGTAGAAAATATGGCATTTCTTTAAATCCTAAGAAATGTGTGTTCGTTGTGACTGAAGGAGAGCTATTGGGTCATGTTATTTCTAAAAAATGGACCTCAATATATACCTAGAGAGAATTAAAGCCATAGAACAGATCCCTCTACCCCATAATAAAAAAGGTATGCAATCTTTTATGGGGATAATCAATTTTGTGCAAAGGTTTGTGCCAGACTTTGCTCAAATCGTTAAACCTTTGCAACAGATGGTGAAGCAAAGTGTCCAATTCAAATGGATTGATTTAGAGAAGGGTGCATTTGACAAGATTAAAACATCCATAGCTCATGCACCATCACTTAAAATTCCTAACTTTGAAAAGGATTTTATCTTGTACACTTTTGCTTCTGATGATTCATTAGCAGCGGTGCTTATGCAGAAAGAAGAAGGGGGATATGAATGCCCCATATCATTTATGAGCATTGGTCTGCAAGGGGCTGAATTGAACTATCCCGCAATTGATAAGCAAGCCTAAGCAGTTTTTAAAGTGGTGAAGCAATTCAGTCCATATATACTTAAAAACCGCACCAAAGTAATAGTCCCGCACCCAGCAGTACACTCTCTTTTTTTACAAAAGGAGTTGGGAGAAAGAAGAGGTAATTGGGTAATGGCCTTGTAAGAATATGATCTAGAATTCAAACCAACAACCATAATTAAAGGACAATGAATTTGTAAATTGATGGCTGAAATTCAAAGCAACGAAGATAGCAGTTGGGATAATGAAGCTGAATTACACATGGTGGATGTATGTCCTCTATTCACAGCGCCAGATTCCTAGTATAGAGATTTAATTCATTATCTCCAAGAAGGATATTTGTTGGAACATTGGAATCCCAAGCAAAGAAGAGCATTACGTCTGAAATCAACCTTATATCAAATTATTGATGGAGTGTTGTTTAGAAAGAACTACGATGGAGTATTTATTAGATGCTTGGAACGTGAAGACGCCAATAAGGTTGTAGCAGAACTACATGATGGACCTGTTGGAGGTCATTTCTCGGGAGATACAACAGCACACAAGATTTTGAGAGTTGGGTACTATTGGCTGACTTTGTTTAAATATGCTCATGCTCATGTCAAGAAATGTGATACTTGTCAAAGAAGCGGTGGGAGACAGGCAAAGGCAGCAGGACCTTTGAAACCAGTTATTATTTCTGAACCATTCGAACAATGGGGGATTGACATCATCATAGAAATCAATCAAAATTCTTCATTGCAGCATAAGTACATCCTGACAGCAACAGATTATTTCACCAAATGGGTAGAAGCCATACCATTACGGAAAGTGAATGAAGATGCGGTTATGGACTTTTTGGAAGACCATATTATGACCAGGTTTGGGGTTCCAATTTACCTGGTTTTTTATAATGCTTCATATTTTTCATCTATTAAATTGACTGCATTCACAAATGAAAACTACTATCCGCAAGGAAATGGTTTGGAAGAATCTACAAATAAAAACCACATTAGAATTTTGAAGAAAACACTTATAGAAAATCAAAGGAGTTGGAATTTAGCTTTACCTAATGCACTTTGGGCTGATAGAGTCACACCCAAGAACTCTTTAGGTGTGTCACCTTACACTATTGTCTATGGGAAAGAAGCTATCCTGCCTCCTAATATTATGTTGCCATCCTCTAAACTAGCCCAAGACTCTAGAGGAACTGATAATGAAGTTCTACAAATCCGAATTCATAATCTGCTTAAGTTAGAAGAGTATAGATCCATAGCAAGAGAAAGGTTTAAACATCAACAGGATATGGTGAAGAGATGGTTTAATAAGCACAAAGCCAAGAAAAGGGAATTTGAAGTAGGTGATTTGGTTCTTAAGTGGGATCACACACATGATGAGAAGGGAAAGCATACTAAGTTTCAGTAATTATGGATAGGCCCTTTTCAGATTGCTGAAAAGTTAGGCCCCTCAACTTACAAATTGCAAGAATTACAAGGGTGAGAGGAGAACTTACTAGTAAATGGTTTAGTTCTCAAGCATTATTTTTCTTAAGGTTTTGAGTTTTATTTTGTACATAAATAAAGGGTTGTTTTGCTTTGTTTAGATTAGCTTTAGTTGATTTACATTTTACTTGCTCAAAATTTTGATTGCTTGTAATGTTTGGTTTGCTTTATGTTTCAATAAATTAGCACAACGCTTGGTTTTGGATTTCATCAGAGTTCTAGGTAAACTAAAAAAATATTTTGATCAAAGACTGCTTAAAATTTACACATACATAATGTTTAAAGATTCTTTAAGATTAGCAGATTGTCTGAGTAGATCATGAACACATTGAAGTCCTGCTTAACCCCTGTAAAATAGCTAAGGAAAGAAAAGTCTAGAATACTATTTTGAGGCTCCATTCACTCTGCACTAAAGACTATCCTAGGAGGTTAACAGCAAAATACCCATGGAAAGGAAGCAAGGTAAACAGTTGTATTATATGTAAATGATCCCATGCCACAAATGAAAGCCAAAAGTATAACAAAAGTCAAAATCTCCCAAGAAGCAAATATATATCAAAACACATACTAAACAAAATCAGCTTGAATAAGATTGCTAAAAAAGTTCTTCTCCATCTGTGAGAAATCAAAATTTCTCTCCAACAAAAGGACACTATGGATAGAGGGGCCTGAACTAAAATTTAGAAAGAAAGCAATCAAGGAGGACTCAAAAGGACAAAAATCCAAAAGCATCAAAAGAATGCAAATTGGCATGGGAAAGAGGAACAAACGGATATATCTGTTTACCATCCTGTGGTCTCTAAGTTGGAACCTATCCAAAGGTAGAGGTAAAATAACCTTCATATCTTAGGCCTCAAAAGAGTTATTGAGACTATGAAATCATGGTTTCCCTTTCTTCAATTTGGACCATCATCAATGTTTAAAGTTCATAAATCTTGTATTCTAGAAATCCAGATACCTTAAAGAAATCTAATAAAATGATATTGTCAAAGCAGTCTGTTGTCTCAAAGGATAAGTTGTTCAGAGATCTGTGTCCGCCAGGTAGTCGCCAATTGTTGCAGCTGCAACTATTTTCCCCAAAAAAAAAAAATTAATTTTAGGGTCCCCCCTTATCTTTTAGTATTTAGAAGGCTTAAGGAATCTCATGACTTCACCAAAATTTTGCCCATGGCTTGAATTTTTTGAAAATTTTTGAAGGTTGGTCTGTTTGTATCAGATGCACAGTTAACTATGTTTCCGATGCATCGAATGCATAGTTGACTAGCTCCTCGATATACCCATCGGGAGCATTCCGAGGTTTTTATCTGATATATCGGATGTCATTTCAGCTATCGCATCGAAAGTTGCTTGCCGACCCACAGGAATCTTAGTCCGGAGCAGTGCCGATAAACTAGGTCTCCATTTGTTTATCATCTTCCGGTATCTGATTAAGTTTAGTATTTGGTTTTTCCCCATATCGGTTGTGTCCTGTGGAGTGAACCAAAAGCCTAGTTATTTCATTGGCCGATTTTGCGGAAGCTCAATGCCGATCCCATCTGATGCCTTCCCATAGTTATCCCCGATACCGAGGCATGTTAGTAGTTTTAACGGCCGATAGTGTTTTTAGACGATTTCACTTGATATCCTGGTTGTGTTTGTCTGGAGCCATCCACTAGTAGAAAATGAGAAATTAATGACTAAAATCATGCTATAAATGACTATTTTTGAGTCGGTGACTAATAGTAGCAAATTTCCACTATCTTATAGTTAGTCGTATTTCACTAGTCATTAATAGCTTGACTTAGTAGTCATTGATTTAGTCATTGATAGACAATGCTTTAGTCATTGATATTCAATGATTTCTTCATTGATAACCAATGATTTAGTCATTGATTTAGTCATTGATAGCCAATGATTTAGTCATTGATTTAGTCATTGATAGCCAATGATTTAGTCATTGTTTTAGTCATTGATAGTAAATGATTTAGTCATTGACTTAGTCATGGATTTAATCATTGATTTAGTCACTGAGTTAGTCATTGATTTAGTCGCTGATTTAGTCATCGATTTAGTCACTGATTGCAACCATTAATGACCAAATATACGACTAAATAAACTACTAGATGTTAACATATTAATGACTAAGATAAATACAACTAAGATACGGGAAATTAGCTACTAATAGTCGTATATATGTGAATTTAGTTGTTTTTGTAGTCACAAATTTATGATAGGGCACTGAGGAATCGAACCACCAACCTCCCGCCTAATTATAGGCAGGCGCTCTACCATTGAGCTAGCACCCTTTAAGAAGTTGTTATTGCTTGACAATGATGATATTCAAACAAATTTATGATAGATATCAATCTACAAACTACATAATTATTGCTTTGAGGGACAGAGATTGGAAAGCTATCTTTAGAAAGTCCAACACAAACAATACCAGATGACACTGAAGCTGCATCTGTTCTTTCACTTCTTGCTATTTCAATGTGCCCACTGCCTAGCTCAGATGAACCCTTGTGTGTGTCAGAGGACAAATTCTTCAATAGACTTTTAAAACCTTCATGACTCCCACATTTCATAGTAGGATCAACTAAACTGGCATTCTTTCCATGGAAAGCTTCCCCAATGGTATTTACACGTGAATTTAATTTTATATATGTTCCACTCATTGCATTAGGTTTGGCATCAATATGTTTTTTAGATATAACATTGATGACTGCTCACCCTTATTGACCAACAGCTTTCCATGATCAGAACTCAACCCTGATGCTGCAGCTTCCACCACCAAGGCAGGGAGATTTAATGTTGGAGACACTAAAAGTGAATGAGATGAACTTGTTTTAGGATTAGAGGAGCCCTGAATAGCTGGGATGCTCATACTAAATGATTTTTCCTGTGCAGCATGGGAGCCCCTGTAACAACCATTAATGTCTAAATATTACTAATTTCAAACAATATCTCTGTCATATAACATGAAAAATAGTAGAAACTTAGATAGCTTGTGTAAATAATCAAGCATCTATCAAAATGCAAAAACCATTCATAAATCTAAAATCCATGAGTAAGAATAAATGGATCCCAAATACCTTTCTGAAATCATTATCTACCAATTTATCAACCAACTTTGCTCCAGTAGAAAAGAAACCCCTCCCTAAAGGGCTATATGGCACAATTCCAATACCGAGCTCCCTGCAATGAAAGTTTCAATTTGAAATTTGAAATTCATACTATTAGGAAAGTGGCCACATGGTAAATATGAACTCCAATACCTCTACCTGCAAGATGGAATAATCTCATCCTCTACATCCCTAGTCCACAAGGACCACTCTAATTGAACTGTTGTTATAGGATGAACAGCATGAGCTCTTCGAATTGTTGACGCAGAAGCCTCAGAAAGTCTAATGTATTTTATTTTCCCTTCATCAACTAACTTCTTCATTTCTCCAATCTATAATAGATACACAAACAAGACATGGCTAGTTCAGTATATAAAATTGGAAATTAAAAGAGTACAACCCAGGAAGAAATACATCAATGAAAATATGAAAGTGACCATCAATGTGAAACTTTCTGTAGTAAAAAAGAATAAACATCCATATCTGATCATGGTTCATATTTCCAATTTTGTAGTTGGTGTAAGAAGGGCAAGCAGAATATAGTTCCGAACACCTTGCCTTGAAGAAGTTCAACTTTGTGTAGGGACTAAAATATTAGGGCTGATGTGCAGGTTGAGTAAAACAATTACAAATGAACTTTCAAGATAATTACCAGCATTCAGTATCAATCAAATATCTCTCCAATTATGAATGAACACTGATTTCTCAGTTTTGAGCTCAACGTTTACTAGAAGAAAATGCAAGAATGTCTTATACTTCCCATAGCCAAGCATGCATGTTATACAAGGAATAAGATATGAGTAATCAACTGTCGAAATGGAATGAGAAAGGAATCTCAATAGTATGCCAATGTTTCAAAAGCATGACCACAAAAGAAGCACCAAACTGTATTTTTTAGGTCTGCTCCAACCAATTGCTCATCCCAAGTGAAAACTAGAAAACGCCATCTATTGATTTCATCGTAGTTTTGTCAAATGAAATCCAAAAGAATAGGCAGGCATATCAGAGCTCGGAGGATAACAATGTATTTGTCTTGTAATCAACGAACATAACAAGTTAGCTCAGTTCACTTGCAATCTATAAGTACAGAGTGCCTGGTTGAAAGTTTAATAAGATCAAAATCAAAATGTAAGGATGTTAGTAGTTAGCCGTGAGAATAGGTCATGTCATGGGGTCATGCCGTGGATTATTTAAGTGAAATATTATTTGTTTTGTCCCTTTGGCCTTGTTACCACTTAGGATGAGCTTCTCAAAAAGTTCATCTCCATTGATTCAATGTCGATGGTGCATGGATAGATTATTGGATGAACTTCTAATCAAAAGTCAACATTCAACATTGACAGTTTGTGGAAAAATTAGCAGATGATTTAGCATCTACTGTCCATGAGTGCTTTAGCCAAATTTAGCACATAGTCACAGATCCTCATTCTCAACATTAAACAATGAACAAGATTCTTGCTTGTGGTATTCCGATCAGTTTTTCTTAAAGATCAGTTCATACTCATAATAGTAAAGACCAAACAAGTTTTTTTTAGTTCAGCAAGTTTAATATGCTTGCATATGACATGCAATATTTGATGCATGCATGGTAGGATGAGAGCTTCAAAAGGATACTTTCAGTTTTGCTAAGACTTGTCTTTGTGAGTAACTTTGTATTTTCAGAAAGTCCATATCTTCTGAAATTAATCACATTGTCGAATACACTTTATGGAGATGTGCACTAGCTAGCAATACAACTGATCTTCCAGCAGCTCCACTGGCAAGGGAAGTCTTAGCATTACCTCCTATGTTCTAGTTTCACATGGAAATATGAACAGGTATATATTATTAGTAAATGAAAATGAAGCCATGTATAAAGAATCTAGAAGACAATCACTGAAGTAAAACATAAGCTGTCTAAAGAAAATACACATTAGCTTCTATACTAATGATTATTTAGGACTGAATCAAAAGCTATTAAATAATCTAATATGGAAGCATAGAAAAAGCTATCTGCACAGATATCAATAACAAATGCTAAAGATAATTGGACGAAAGTACAATATACTAAAATCCCATCAGATTATCCAATGATTTAAAAGTTGTTAGTACTAGCAAGTTGACTTTAGAGCTGACTGGAGCATTCAAATTTCAAGCACATACTATATTTTGTACATGTATTATATTATGATTAATAAAAACTAGACCTATTCCCTTATGACTGTATTCTGGTTTGTATTTATTTAAAAGGGTTCTGTGCGTTGAGTCAGCTTAGCGTACTTCTATTCTAAGCCATAAATTCCAGCATCTTGTGCATAAGCTATGTTTGCAAGAAAGTTGGCTGATTGGACAAATTACACCCTTGATTGTGGCACCTGGATGTTTCATTATAGATAGAAGTGGTAATTCATTTATGACAATTGGCTAAACTAATAGAATCATACAAAAATAAATATCAATTTGTTACACTTCCATATTTTACCCATATCTCAAATTGGCAACAACCTGACTAGCTTCAACTTAAGCATCTAAGGTACTAGTGGTAGTAATGTTAAAAAAACAACTACTTAAAACATGTGCATCTAACACAATCTCTTGTTCCATAAAATAGACTACATCTTAATCTATGTCATACAATGTATTCTGACAATTGAAACCATTGTGAATGAGAATGAAAAAACCTTAAAAGTATGTATTGTACACAAAGTCACCAGGTTTGGTGAATTTCAAGATTCAAGTTCAAAATTTGCCAAACTTCAAGGAATTACAAATAAACTTGTTGAAGTTCACTAAAATTTTAGGTAAACTTCAAGATGAACTCGAATTTGAATAAATTCATTATAAAATCCTAATTCTGATCTGACTTGCTGCATTCCATTCTTCCTCCAGCCATGTAGCATTCCATTCTCTAAGCTCTCACCTCTCAAAGACCCATTCATTCCTCTAAGCATTCCATTTTTCATCACACAAAATAAATGCTCCCATCCATTCCTTGCACAAAGTTATAGACCCAAAGCTTAATCACACTGCATTCCCTCTCTTCACATACCCAATGTCAAGGCTATAGGCCCATAGGGTTTGACAACACTTTCTAAAAGTATGAACTTTGAATGGTTTGACAATGGCCTCTAGTAGCTACAAGTCACAAGGTTAAAGACTTCAACAGCAGTAGCTTAGGGATATAGGCTACAACCTTAGTCTCAGACCAATGACTAGACCACAAATCATGCTTTTAATTTTAATTTTTTATCAGGGTTTTGCTCAGAGACCAAACCATAGTTTTAGTACTACTCATAACTAGTATCATTTCGTAATAACAACAATCTACAAGGTACATGTTACAACAGTGGCCAGAGCAGAGCGAAATTCTATAGGCCACAACCTTCAACAGTGAACAGAGCACAGTCAGCCTTTTGTTACATTTTTATTTTTGTATTGAATTTGTAAACTTGTAATTGTAAAATTTCTATAAATTTTAGTGTAGTGACACTGCTATAGCTTATAATGTAGATGAATTTACCATAAAAAATCTATCAAAATTTTGGATGTCTTACCGCTGTAGATCATGGTTAAGTTACTTGGGAATAACAAGACTGATTTTTGAATGATTCACATGGTAAATGTCATGACACAATATATGGCAGCCAACCAACTAGTAAGGAAACTCAATAAACAAAGATAATAACAAAGTTCAGCTCATTTATCAGCATATAAAAATGTTATTCAAAACTGAGTATCTTTCCACACAAAGATAAAGTACATGCCTGTAATTGTCTGTAGCAGAGATCTGAGTTAAGAGCCTCGCAAGTAGAGAATGTGGTCACCTATCTTTATTGTGGTAGCCTTGGAAAACCCTAGGACTGATATATCTTAGATAGGTACATAAATTGTCGGAAGTGGTGCACAACCTCATCAATTTAGCTGCCAATGTATGCTTTAAATTAAGATACTATTCACAAAAAGTGGGCAGTGAGTAAAAGTAATGTTGTTGTAGTAGCTCGTCCCATCCAATGAACCATAGAACACCCTTCAGGCTATCAAAATTCCAGAAATAAGTTGAGACTCCAAACAGTGATAAACTCAACTTGTTCCCAAGCAACTGGCAAAATGGTTCTATGGCACATATGATAATCTCTAAGCTTTGAATACCCCTTCTCTTAACACTATTGTAGCTTACCCTTAACAACTCGATATTTCCATAGAGAGATGGTGCAAGATCTATGCATTTCCAACCCTCATGACTGGGACAATGAACTCATAGATGCGTCTTCTCTTTTGCATACAGACTATAGTCAAACTGAAGCGATTCCCCCATAGAATATGTCCTTCACCAAATGGAAATGATACACTTCTTATGGGTAGAGATGGGGAAGAGACTGCGTCCTCTCCTCAAGTAAATAAACCTGCTAATGCACCTCCTCAAAGTAGATAACCTCTGGAAAATTCACTGAAACTCAGACTAGGAGATAAATGGATAAGCAAACAAGAATTTAAAAAAGACACTTCCTATCTGATTCATAAAAGACTTGTACTAACAACCACTTAATGGCATATTAGCTTGGATTCATAGCTGAGGGATGTAGACACTGGTTATGGTTTCATAGATGGTTGGTCAAGTAGACACTCAAATGTCAAATTCTATATGGGATGAAGGTGATGGTGGACAGGGTTTCACAGGAAGATATTCTTTCTCCATAAATGCAAGGACTGTCAGAGTTATGCTCGTTTAAAAGAGATGAGAACAATGTGCAAGAGGCTTCCCATTATGTTTTTAAGACGTTGAATATAAAAATAATAGAAGATTGTACATCAAATGAGAAGGAAGAAAAAATGTCTATTAGCAGCAAGAACTGGATGGAGGCAGGGAATAAACAAGGAGATTTGTGTCCATTCACGAGGATTGAAAAGAAGTTGGACAATGCCACCTTGGATGTATCTTCTCATCAAGAGAGAAAATATTTTAAACACACTTAGATTCAAGGGATGCCAATTTTTTTATTACATGAAAATAAGAAAGAAAATGTGGAGGAACAATTCATTAAGCCTTATGAGGATTGTGTTGCTATGGAGGAATTAAGTGGAGTCTCAGGAAAAGGTGCCTAGGAGGCTATTATAGGAATGGCAATGAGAGGAACCCCAGAATCTTTGTTAGATGAGAGTAATCAAACACATTCAATTGTTTCACCTAAGCATATTGTTCTGGCAGACATAGAGGAAATGCCAGATTTGATATTTGATGTAAGCAAGGAATATTAGACAACAATGCATGCCAAAGTGCCTTCTCAGCAGGATCATTTAGCAGCCAAAATGGAAGGACTGCTAGACCAATTAGTAGATGGGTAGAAACAGTGCACCTTTGTAGGCTATTTTAATAATCTAGATGCAAGTGATAACATGATATCAAAGTCCATACTATTTAAATATCAAAGTCAAGGACAAAGTCCATACTATTTAAATATCCAAAGGCTATCCTTGACCACTAACATGATCTTCAGTGAAAAGAGACCAGTAGCCTAGTGATGGAGCATCCATGAAAATATTAAGTATGGGAACACACCAAGAAAGCACAAGAGGAAACTATGACATCAGAAAAAGCACCACAAGAAACAAAGAGAGGAAAGCATGATCAAACAAAGTCCATGACAGAAACCAAGCACAACAAGAATTAAAGAGCAGGCATGACAAGAGAAAATCATGGTAGTTCAGGAGCAGAAGTTAAAGCTCATGAAGAACGAAGCAAAGTGAGGATGATAGCATTAGTACAAGAATGATAGAAAATGCACATGAGAATCATAGCAAGTGTGCATGTCAGTCAGCACACTAAAGGAAGATCAAAGATCACATGAGGGAAGATGAATCATTAGGATCAAATCTGAATCACTATGTGAAACTGAAGAGACAAAAAATACATGATGAATCAATGTGTGGGGAACTGAAGAGTTTGAGGACATTGGACAATCAGCCAGTGTAGGGAATAAATAGCATGGCAACCACTAGCATCATATTAGCCAATGATTTAAAAGTTGTTAGTACTAGCAAGTTGACTTTAGAGCTGACTGGAGCATTCAAATTTCAAGCACATACTGTATTCTATACATGTATTATATTATGATTAATAAAAACTAGACCTATTCCCTTATGACTATATTCTGGTTTGTATTGATTTAAAAGGGATCTGTGCGTTGAGTCAGCTTGGTGTACTTCTATTCTAAGCCATAAATTCCAGCATCTTGTGCATAAGCTATGTTTGCGAGAAAGTTGGCTGATTGGAAAAATTACACCCTTGACTGTGGCACCTAGATGTTTCATTATAGATAGAAGTGGTAATTCATTTATGACAATTGGCTAAACTAATAGAATCATACAAAAATAAATATCAATTTGTTACACTTCCATATTTTACCCATATCTCGAATTGGCAACAACCTGACTAGCTTCGACTTAAGCATCTAAGGTACTAGTAGTAGTAATGTTAAAAAAACAACTACTTAAAACATGTGCATCTAACACAATCTCGTGTTCCATAAAATAGACTACATCTTAATCCATGTCATACAATGTATTCTAACAATTGAAACCATTGTGAATGAGAATGAAAAAACTTTAAAAATATGTATTGTACACAAAGTCACCAGGTTTGGTGAATTTCAAGGTTCAAGTTCGAAATTCGCCAAACTTCAAGCAATTACAAATAAACGTGTTGAAGTTCACTGAAATTTTAGGTAAACTTCAATATGAACTCAAATTTGAATAAATTCATTATAAAATCCTAAGTCTGATCTGACTTGCTGCATTCCATTCTTCCTCCAACCATGTAGCATTTCATTCTCTAAGATCTCACCTCTCAAAGACCCATTCATTCATCTAAGCATCCCATTGTTCATCACACAAAAGAAACTCTCCCATCCATTCCCCGCACAAAGTTATAGACCCAAATCTTAATCACACTGCATTCCCTCTCTTCACATACCCAATGTCAAGGCTATAGGCCCATAGCGTCTGACAACACTTGCTACAAGTATGAACTTTGAAGGGTTTGACAATGGCCTCTAGTAGCTACAAGTCACAAGGTTAAAGACTTCAACAACAACAGCTTAGGGCTATAGGCTACAACCTTAGTCTTAGACCAATGACTAGACCACAAATCATGGTTTTAATTTTAATTTTTTATCAGGGTTTTGCTCAGAGACCAAACCACGGTTTTAGTACTACTCATAACTAGTATCATTTCGTAATAACAACAATCTACAAGGTACATGTTACAACAGTGGCCAGAGCATAGTGAAATTCTACAGGCCACAACCTTCAATAGTGAACAGAGCACAGTCAGCCTTTTGTTACATTTTAATTTTTGTATTGAATTTGTAAACTTGTAATTGTAAAATTTCTATAAATTTTAGTGTAGTGACACTGCTATAGCTTATAATGTAGATGAATTTACCATAAAAAATCTATCAAAATTTTGGATGTTTTACCGTTGTAGATCATGGTTAAGTTACTTGGAAATAACAAGACTGATTTTTGAATGATTCACATGGTAAATGTCATGACACAATATATGGCAGCTAACCAACTAGTAAGGAAACTCAATAAACAAAGATAATAACAAAGTTCAACTCATTTATCAGCATATAAAAATGTTATTCAAAATTGAGTATATTTCCACACAAAGATAAAGTACATGCCTAGAATTGTCTGTAGCAGAGATCTAAGTTAAGAGCCTTGCAAGTAGAGAATGTGGTCACCTATCTTTATTGTGGCAGCCTTGGAAAACCCTAGGACTGATATATCTTAGATAGGTACATAAATTGTTGGAAGTGGTGCACAACCTCATCAATTTAGCTGCCAATGTATGCTTTAAATTAAAAGACTATTCACAAAAAGTGGGCAGTGAGTAAAAGTAATGTTGTTGTAGCAGCTCGTCCCCTCCAATGAACCACAGAACACCCTTCAGGGTTTCAAAATTCTAGAAATAAGCTGAGACTCCAAACAGTGATAAACTCAACTTGTTCCCAAGCAACTGGTAGAATGGTTCTGTGGCACACATGATAATCTCTAAGTTCTGAATACCCCTTCTCTTCACACTATTGTAGCTTACCCTTAACAACTCGAGATTTACATAGAGAGATGGTGCAAGATCTATGCATTTCCAACCCTCATAACTAGGACAATGCACTCATAGATGCGTCTTCTCTTTTGCATACAGACTATAGTCACACTGAAGCGATTCCCCCACTGAATGTATCCTTCACCAAATGGCATTGATACTCTTCTTATGGGAAGAGATGGGCCAGAGACTGCATCCTCTCCTCAAATAAATAAACCTGCTAGTGCGCCTCCTCAAAGCAAATAACCTCTGGAAAATTCATTGTGGGCAAAGTATGGACAAGTGAGTGCACCCCTCCTTAAAGCAAATAACCTCTGGAAAATTCATTGAAACTCAGACTGGGAGATAAATGGCTAAGCAAACAAGAATTTAGAAAAGTCACTTCCTATCTGATTCAAAAAAGACTTGCACTAACAACCACTTAATGGCATATTAGCTCAGATTCATAGCTGAGGGATGTAGACTATTGGGGCACGCGCCTTAACGGTCACTAATTTTGGTAACTCCACGATTTTTGTGGAAGCTTGTAAGCGGAGTTGGGCATCAAAATAGTCTTAGGGGTGTCGAAGTTGAGTCAAAGCCCTCTTTTTTGTAATTGTCCATAAATTTCGGGTGTAAGCCCATGATTTTGTAATAGTGCACTTGTATAAATATGCACTCATGTAAAGATGTCAAGGGTATCTAATGACATGAGGATCATGTGATGTGAAGTTAATATCTATTTTTGGTTTAAGGTCAAGTCCCAGTTGTGTGCGTGGACGACCTCTGCAGCTGTGTGCGTAGAGGGTTTTTGTAAGGAAAGGAACTGCAGCTAAGTGCGCAGCTAGAGTTGTAAGAAAGGAACTGCAGCTAAGGGCGCAGCTAGAGTTGTAAGAAAGGAACTGCAGCTAAGTTCCCATCTAGACTTGAAGGAAAGGATCTGCAGCTGAGTGCGCAGATCAGAACTGTTGTTTTGTGAAAAGTTGAATAAAAGCGCAGTTCTGTGGACGTAGCCCCTACCTTGGGGGTGAACCACGTTATATCTTGTGTTGTGGTTGTGCTTTGATATTGTTTCTGTTTTCTTTTCATGCATTGATAAGTAGATAAATGATAAGAAAGATAACTACTAAATATTAACTTTGCTGTGAATTCCCAGTTAAGGGTTAAGCAAGAAACCGTTTGTTTATCTAACTGCAAAGCTAACTAAGTGAATGCCGAAGCTCTATTTTGTATAAATATTTGTTGTTAAAGCTAAAGGTACATTAATATCCCTCTTCTGCTTGCAGGAACTTGATTCTGCGGCACCCCATAGTTGTTTCGGCTGAGACTGCAACCTGTTCGCAGGTTTTTGCCGAAAGGGCCAACACTGTGGGTCTTTTGTTGGTGTGAAGTTAGAGTATAAACCCCAGGTCTGCCCTATAGCCCAACAAATTGGTTCCGTTGCCGGTTGAACTCAGTATATGCTCAAGAGGGATTTACGTCGTACCTGGAGGGCTATGTTTTGGAGGCCCTCAGTAAAAGAAATCGGTGATTGGATTGAAGAGACTTATCTGAAGTTTGCTGAACAAGACAATAAGGATCCTCGTCGCAGTTCAGATGACTTTTTGCAAAGGTACGTTTTTACTGATATTCATGAAATTTTCTTTGGTAGTATCCACATAGAATTGCACCAGTGGTTATCCAGGTTGACAGAGAGAAATACCAACTTCAAGGAAGATCAGTTTCCTGATTGGACCCCCGCAAGAATTAACATATTGAAAAGAGTGAACAATGCGATATCACAAGCTGTTGATTTCTGGACAACGCGAACCCTTGAAGCATTTGTGACGAAGTTTGCCATCGACACAAGTACCTCTTTCAGCAAATCTGAAAGACACTTTTTCAAAGGACCAAGGGGTAAGTACTTGAATTCATTTAGTTTGAACATTAAAATGCTCTTGGCTGAAAAAGGTATATTGCTTATAGAATCCGATTGCTAAAGTTGTTGCCACTAACCTATGTTTGGAAGTGAAAGTAACTTCGACGAGCAAAGTGGTCTGCTGCGAAGTGGTAAAAGATACAAGAGAGACCTAGAATCCTATACCCTAGGCCAAGATACCCAGTATACGCCATTAAGTCCAGAAGACCCTAAATCTGAAGAAACCCATTTTGTTAGAAACCCTCCTATAACTACGCAGCGAAGATCTGTTACCCCTGAGAACCTGTCGCAGTCTGAAAGTAACCCTAGCCCTAATATTCCTGTCGTAGGTTAGTCTAACCCAGTAAATTTCCCCCCGCCTACTCCCAGTCCCCCTCCCTCCCCCCTAGATATAAAATGGCCCATATGAATGATGACATCAAACTACCAGTCTTCAAAGGAACTGGATCAGAGGATCCATAACAGTTTTTGTTCTTATGTGAAGCTGTGTGGACTGCAAAGAACATTATGGATCAAGATATAAGAAGAGCGCAGCTGGTTACTTCTTTCAGAGACCAGTCTTTGACCTGGTTCATGAAGTTTTCTAGCACTCAGAACCATGCCTTGGATGATATTAAAGTAGCAATGATCAAAGAGTTCAAGAAGCCTAAATCAGAGTCACAGTGTATAACTGAACTGAAAGAGATTCAGCAGAGGCGAGGTGAATCAGTTTGGGACTTTGATTAGAGGTTCAAGGTTCTGTTGGATCAAGTAAGTTTCACTATTGGACCAGCGCAACATAAAGAATGGTTCATAGCAGCATTATTACCTCACATCGGGACTCCACTTATGCAACAGAAGGTTGTTGATCAGCAAGAAGCTTTGGAAATAGCTATGAAGCTTGAGACAGCTCCTGTTCAAGATAATTATGGGATAGCTCAAATACAAGCACAGTTAGCAGAAATGGCCTTGGAGCTTCGCGACATGAAAAAAGGTAAGTCTATTCGGGAAGAGGTTTGGTGTACACACTGTAAGATAGAAGGTCACGACAAGGAACAGTGTCCGGCGTTAAGAAATTACCTGAATACTGGTGCGCCAAACCCATTTAACCCTAATGTTATATATTGTGAGATTTGTAGAACAACTAGCCAGCATCGACCTGAAGACTATTATATGCTACAAAGATATGTGCAAGTACCCAAGAATCCTTATTGAAAGTTATGTAAGTCAGTTGGACACAATGAAGAGGAGTGTCACAGCTTTGACCTCATGAGAGAGTGCACCTATGATGCTTATAGGGTACAAAATGAGGCACCAGGCAACGATGGATATGGTTACCACGGTGGTCGAGGTAGTTTCAAAGGTCGTGGTCGTGGTGCTATGCCAGGAAGAGGTCGAGGCCAAGTTGTTTGCTATAACTGTAATCAGGCAAGACATGTAGCTAGAGACTGTCGGAACCCAACTACGACATGTCGATATTGCAGAGCAGTCAATCATGTGATTGAGCAATGCCCAAAGTTGATAGCCAACATACAAGAAAGAAGTGCCCCTCCCACTCAAAATATTCAGATGATTACTGTAGAGCAAAGGCCTACCCCAGCCATTAACGTTGTTACAAGGAGTGGAGCTACGATGGAAGTGCAGACTAAGGAAAAACAACCTGATGAGGCTTGGGTTCGTAAGACCCCCAAGAAAATTCCAGCATTTGATGTGGGAAGAGAAAAAGAAACCTTTATGGAAGCTAGGAAATATTTTGCTGATCCGAGCATAGTGGTAGCACCTGCGCAGTAGCATCAACAGCAGTCGTAGCCTCAAGAAGCTTCGACGGATAAAGTAAGTACACTGTCGACATTTTTACAGAGTTGTATGAATCTCTTAAGGAATCAGAATGCTTTAAATGAGTTACAGAAAGCTATTGTTTCTTGCGAACCTCAGCGAAGCTCTGGTAAAGAAAAAACTGTCAATAGAGTTAGAAGAATTGGAAGAGAAATGAGACTGCATGCTCAGGTAGGAGAGTATGACATGACTGACATCATTTTAGACTTGGGATTGGAAGTAAATGTCTTAACTAAACAAACATGGGAACAAATGGAAAAACCTACCCTGGAATGGTCCCCTATACAGTTGAGATTATCCAATCAGCAGAAGATTGTGCCCCTAGGAAGATTCCCTAGTGTCCCAGTAGACATTGATGGAGTCAGTACCTTCGCAGATTTCGAGGTTATTGAGATAGTTGATGATAGCAACCCCTATCCAACATTACTATGCATTGAATGGGCAATAGAGAATTCAGCAGTAATCAACCTTAAGAACAGGTAGATGACTTTTGAAGGGAAAGGCTTGAGAGTCATAGTACCCTTGGACCCTTCTCAAGGAGAAAGGTACACAGAGCCAGTTAGAGATGAAGATCAAGATGTTTTGGATCATATCTACAACATCACAGCTAAAGAAGAAGATTATGTTAACCCTATGACTGAAGGTATAATGGACTGGAAATGTGATAGTTCTTGCATGACTGATTCAGATGAAGGCTTAGAGAATTGGTAGAAGAGACTTTATGAACTACATGGAAATTGATGTGCAAGAATTAACAAGTCTCTCAGATGGATTGGCTCACAGACAAGAATCTTACCTATTTTTGATGGCTTGACAGACCCCGAAGAGTTTATTTTGCAATTTTCAGAGCAGGTACCAGATTCACAGAAAATGGAGACTCTAGACTCAGTATTTAGAGCCACAGCTGCTAGATGGTGGAATGGTCATAAAAAGTACATTCATAGTTGGGAAGCTTGTCAAAAGTCCCTTCGCCTGAGATTCAGGGATTGACCTCAAGAGGTGCGAAGCAGATTCAATGGTAAGACTAGCCCTCAGGAACATTTGGAACAGCGCTACGAAGCATGGAAGCATGTACCTTGTGAAGAATGGGTACATAGGTTTATACACACTCTGGAACCAGTAGCAAAGAACTGGTATGTGGAGGTGGAGCTTCGCCATGGTATTGTAAGTTGGGATAGTCTTGTTGATAGTTTTGTGCTGACATTTTCTATTAATGAGGTTTGTCCTGCTTTAGACGCAGTGGTTAGGTTGATCCATACTAAGGTGTTTGATGATAAAGACATAGCAGAGTACCAACCTGATTGGAAGGAATAAGAGGCTAATGCAGTAGAATGCTATAACCTCGCAATTGAGGAAGATGATGACCCGTGCAACATTAACATTTCTGAGTCAGAAGGGCACTGCGAAGTACATGGACCAGCAGTCGAAGCACCAGAAGTGACTTAACCCTTGAAGACAAGGCAAGTAAACATTGGGTCAGAAGAAATGCCTAAGTATGCTACTATTGGAGATTATTGGGATGAAGAAATGGTGAGCAAAGTAACCCAACTTCTCGATGAGTATTAGGACCTATTTTCGACGAAGTTCTCAGAAATGAAAGGTATCCTTGGTGATATAGGAGTGATAAACATCCCTTTGAAACCTGATGCAAAGCCTATGAAACAGCACCCTTATAGGTTGAACCCTAAGTATAAAGAAAAAGTCAGAATGGAGCTAGATAAGATGCTTGCTGCGGGAATCATTGAGCATGTTGAAGAGTCCGAATGGGTCAGTCCTATGGTGGTGCAAGAAAAGAAGACCAAAGGAGAAATCAGAATCTGTGTCGATTTGAGGAAGTTGAATGATGCTTGTTTGCACGATCCTTTTCCTACTCCCTTTACAGATGAAGTTTTAGACAATGTCGGAGGTCAAGAAGTGTATTCCTTCACTGATGGATTTTCAGGTTACCATCAGATCAGAATTGCTCCAGAGGATCGACATAAGACCACCTTCGCTACAGAAATGGGATCCTTCCAGTATACAGTTATGCCCTTTGGATTGAAGAATGCACCTGCTATGTTTTCCAGAGTAGTCATATCTGCATTTAAGGAATTTATACATAAATTCTTGGAAGTCTACTTTGATGATTGGACTATATTCAGTTTATTGAAGGATCATATAGCCAGTTTAAGACTTATGCTAGAAAAGTGTAGACAGCATCAGATTTCATTGAATCTGAAGAAGTGTATCTTGTGTGCACCTTTTGGAATTCTGTTAGGTCACATTGTGTGCAAACAAGGATTGATGTTGGATCCTGCAAAGATAGCCATTATCGTGAACTTGCCACCTCCGAAGTCTGTGAAGAAACTTCGCACCACACTTGGTCATACTGGATATTATAGGAAATTCATCAAAGGATATGCTCAGATAACAGCCCCTATGGAAAAGCAATTGAAGAAAGATATTAAGTTTGAATGGACACCTAAGTGTCAGGAAATCTTGGATATTTTAAAAGAAAAGATGGTATTTGCCCCTATCCTAGTATTCCCTGATTGGAATAAGGAGTTTCATGTGCATGTCGATGCATCCTCCATTGCTTTGGGTATAGTATTGGCTCAATCCGGCGAAGGTAATATTGATCACCCTATTGCTTTTGCAAGTAGAAAATTGTCCACAGCAGAAAAGAACTATACTACGATAGAACGAGAAGGTCTAGCCATGGTTTATGCCTTGTAAAAGTTTTGACATTATCTGTTAGGATCTCATTTTAAAATGTTCATTGACCATTCTGCTTTGAAGTACTTGGTTAACAAGCCTATGTTAGGTGGAAGAATATGCAGATGGCTAATTCTGTTTCAGGAATATGACTTTGAGATCATAGTTAAGCCTGGAAGACTTAACCTAGGGCCTGACCACTTGTTGAGGCTCGAGTCAGGAGAAGAGCACACTAGTTTCGACGAAGGTCTTCCTGATGCCCAATTATTTGCCATTCATATGGTTGATGACTATTTTCAAGATATTGTTCAGTACTTGTCTACAGGGTTTGCACCTGCTGAGATGACAACACAGCAGAAGAAGCAGCTGGTAGTTAGAGCAGACGACTTTACTTTGATAGCAGGCCAGCTATATAAGATGGGACCAGATGAAATATTGCGCAGATGTGTCCTAGAGCATGAAAAGCCATTGATTTTGGCTGAAGCACATTCTAGAGCAGCAGGAGGTCATTATGCAGGAAAAGCTACAGCTCAGAATATTTTGACAGCTAGATTGTGGTGGCCCACAATTCATAAGGATGCAAGAGAGTATTTCCATAGCTGTGACATCTGTCAGAGGACAGGCAAACCATCCAGGAGAGATGAGATGCCTCTGGTTCCACAGGTAACTTTACAAGCATTTGACAAGTGGGCTATTAATTTTGTTGGACCAATCAATCCCCCTGCAAAGAAATCTGGAGCAAGATACATTATTACAGCAACTGACTACCTTACTCATTGGGCCGAAGCTCAACCAGTCAAGAACTGTAGTGCTACTACAGATGTGAAGTTCATCTTTGATAATATCTTGACAAGATTTGGGTGTCCTAGAATTCTTATGAGTGATCAAGGATCACATTTCCTAAATAAGACTATTGAAGCATTGACTAAAGAATTTCAAGTATATCATCAGAAGAGTACTGCCTACCATCCTCAAGCAAATGGAACTGTTGAAGCCTTTAACAAGATCCTTGAGCACGCTCTGACGAAGGTTTGCAATGTTAACAGAAATGATTGGGATCTTAGAATTCCAGCAGTATTATGGGCTTATAGAACTACTTGCAAAAAATTGCCAGGCCATACACCTTTTAGGCTGGTCTATGGACAAGAAGCAGTTATGCCCATGGAGTACATTGTTCCTAGCCTTAGAATATCTTCCTTCACAAAGATGGATGATGCAGCTATGTTGAATGAAATGCTAGCAAAGATACTAGCACTAGAAGAAGACAGATTCATCACAGGTTTCCAGCAGCAAGTACAGAAAGCTAGAGAAAAAGCATGGCATGATAGACACATCAAGAAGAAGCAATTTCAAAATGGTGATCTTGTGCTCTTGTACGACAGTAAATTCATGAAGTTCCCTGGTAAGTTCAAGACACATTGGAAAGGACCATACATCGTTCAAGAAGTTACCAATGGTGGTGCAGTCCAATTAACTAAATTGAATGGAGAAAAATTGCCTTCCATGGTGAATGGAAGTAGATTAAAGAAGTATAGGGACAAGCCTGGACCCCCTAATCAGAATTAACAGCAAGAAGGAGAGTCTAAGTACCAAGAACAGTTGAAATTGGGTACTAGACTATAATGAAGTTGTTCTCAAATTTACGAAGTATCGAAGGCTATCGAAGGTCGAAGTTCTGTTGCAACTTGTGACAGGATGGGTCAATGGTCAATATTATGTCGAAGGTCTTTCATAGCTTAAAATGTGACCATTGGGAAAGACTAGATTTGGCGGCGGAGGCACATGAGCTGCCTTAACTGCCTATAATGATGAGATTTTGGGAAAATCTAGCACCGTACGGATAATATTTACCTTCGATCGGTCAGATTAGGTATCTTTGATGCATAATTATGACAGATTCGATCATTGAATTCTTTAAGAAGCTGCTCAGCTCTGTGCATTTCGCATTGTTTTGAGTTTTACAGCTAAGACCATGTCGAATGATCGCAAAGTCCAGGAACTGTTACGAGAGTTCAGGGAGAGAGCTCTGCAAAACCTTATGAGCAATCCACATGCATTTGCACCTCGTGGAAATGTTCAACCAGGAAGAAATTTAAGGCAGAAGTTCACTCTAAACAGAACGAAGAAAGGCACAAGCCCTCAGGAAAGACTTCGGAGGATCCCAAGATGTATCATCCTGGCTCAACAGAATGGAGGCCGTTGTTTGTCCTATGCAAAAGTACATTGACATCCCAGGGGTACTGTCTATTAAGGACCCAAAGCTGTGGATGGTCAAATGTTCGATAGGACATGAATGGTAGGCAGTTCGAGGGATGGGGTCGCTGATAGATTTAGAAGGCCCAATGATTCCCACACCCCTCATAAATATTACGAAAGAAGACAGCAGCATGAAAGACGGTTATAGGGAACATAAGTATTCTGCTAAAGGATCAAGCAAGATGCGGTCATGGTAGAAGTAGCAGAAGGAATGACGATGACGACAGGAGGATTAAAGATGATGCTACAGAGATGTAGACGGATACAGAGCCCGACAGAGTGCGAAAGGAGATCGTAAAGAAGGAGCAAGCAGCAGAGTGTCCCAGGATGGGACACTGGTGAGTCTTAGGGGCCTGTTGGGGTGTGCACCTTAACGGTCACTAATTTTGGTAACTCCACAGTTTTTTTGCAAGCTTGTAAGCGGAGTTGCACATCAAAATAGTCTTAGGGGTGTCGGAGTTGAGTCAAAGCCCACTTTTTTGCAATTGTCCATAAATTTCGGGTGTAAGCCCATGATTTTGTAATAGTGCACTTGTATAAATATGCACTCATGTAAAGATGTCAAGGGTATCTAATGACATGAGGATCATGTGATGCAAAGTTAAGATCTATTTTTGGTTTAAGGTCAAGTCCCAGCTGTGTGCGTGGACGACCTCTACAGCTGTGTGCGCAGAGGGTTTTTGTAAGGAAAGGAACTGCAGCTAAGTGCGCAGCTAGAGTTGTAAGAAAGGAACTGCAGCTAAGTGCGCAGCTAGAGTTGTAAGAAAGGAACTGCAGCTAAGTGCGCAGCTAGAGTTGTAAGAAAGGAACTGCAGCTAAGTGCGCAGCTAGACTTGAAGGAAAGGATCTGCAACTGAGTGCGCAGATCAGAACTGTTGTTTTGTGAAAAGTTGAATAAAAGCGCAGTTCTATGGACGTAGCCCCTACCCTGAGGGTGAACCACGTTATATCTTGTGTTGTGGTTGTGCTTTGATATTGTTTCTATTTTCTTTTCATGCATTGACAAGTAGATAAATGATAACTAAGATAACTACTAAATATTAACTTCGCTGTGAATTCCCAGTTAAGGGTTAAGCAAGAAACCGTTTGTTTATCTAACTGCAAAGCTAAATAAGTGAATGCCAAAGCTCTATTTTGTATAAATATTTGTTGTTAAAGCTAAAGGTACAGTAATATCCCTCTTCTTCTTGTAGAAACCTGATTCTGCGACACCCCATAGCTGTTTCAGGTGAGACTGCAACATGTTCGCAAGTTGTTGCCGAAAGGGCCAACACTGTGGGTCTTTTGTTGGTGCGAAGTTAGAGTATAAACCCCGGGTCTGCCCTATATCCCAACATATACACTGGTTATGGTTTCATGGATGGTTGGTCAACTAAACACTCAAATGTAAAATTCTGTATGGGATGAAGGTGATGGTGGTAGCCAGGAGAAGCAACTGGACTAGGGTTTCACAGGAAGATATTCTTTCTCTAGAAATGCAAGGACTGTCAGAGTTATGCTAGTTTAAAAGAGATAAAAACAATGTGCAAGAGGCTTCCCATTATGGTTTTAAGACGTTGAATATAAAAATAACAGAAGACTATACATCAAATGAGAAGGAAGAAAAAATGTCTATTAGCAGCAAGAACTGGATGAAGGCGGGGAACAAACGAGGAGGAGATTTGTGTCCATTCACGAGGATTGAAAAGAGGTTGGACAATGCCACCTTGGATGTATCTTCTCATCAAGAGAGAAAATATTTTCAACACACTCAGATTCAAGGGATGCCATATTTTTTATTACATGAAAATAAGAAATAAAATGTGGAGGAACAATTCATTGATCCTTATGAGGATTCTGTTGTTGTGGAGGAATTAAGTGGAGTCTCAGGAAAAGGTGCCCAGGAGGCTATTGTAGGAGTGGCAATGAGAGGAACCCCAGAATATTTGTTAGATGAGAGTAATCAGACACATTCAGTTGTTTCACCTGAGCATACTGTTCTGGCAGACATCAAGGAAACGCCAGATTTGATATTTGATGTAAGCAAGGAATATCAAACAATAATGCATGCCAAAGTTCCTTCTCAGCAGGATCATTTAGCAGCCAAATTGCAAGGAGTGGTAGACCAATTAGTAGATGGGGAGAAACAGTGCACCTTTGTAGGCTGCCTTAATAATCTAGATGTAAGTGATAACATGATATCAAAGTCCATACTATTTAAATATCAAAGTCAGGGACAAAGTCCATACTATTTAAATATCCAGAGGCTATCCTTGACCACTAACATGATCTTCAGTGAAAAGAGACCAGTAGCCCAGTGATGGAGCATCCATGAAAATATTAAGTATGGGAACACACCAAGAAAGCACAAGAGGAAACTGTGAAATCAAAAAAAGCACCACAGGAAACAAAGAGAAGAAAGCATGATCAAACAAAGTCCATGACAGAAACCAAGCACAACAAGAATTAAAGAGTAGGCATGACAAGAGAAAATCATGGTAGTTCAAGAGCAGAAGTTAAATCTCATGAAGAGAGAAGCAAAGTGAGGATGATAGCATTAGTACAAGAATGATAGAAAATGTACATGAGAAGCATAGCAAGTGTGCATGTCAGTCAGCACACTAAAGGAAGATCAAAGATCATATGAGGGAAGATGAATCATTAGGAGCAAATCTGAATCACTATGTGAAACTGAAGAGACAAAAAATACATGATGAATCAATGTGTAGGGAACTGAAGAGTTCGAGGACGTTGGACAATCAGCCAGTGTAGGGAATAAATAGCATGGCAACCACTAGCATCAGATTAGCCAATGATTTAAAAGTTGTTAGTACTAGCAAGTTGACTTTAGAGCTGACTGGAGCATTCAAATTTCAAGCACATACTGTATTATGTACATGTATTATATTATGATTCATAAAAACTAGACCTATTCCCTTATGACTATATTCTGGTTTGTATTGATTTAAAAGGGATCTGTGTGTTGAGTCAGCTTAGCGTACTTCTGTTCTAAGCCATAAATTCCAGCATCTTGTGCATAAGCTATGTTTGCGAGAAAGTTGGTTGATTGGACAAATTACACCCTTGACTGTGGCACCTTGACTTTTCATTATAGATAGAAGTGGTAATTGATTTATAACAATTGTCTAAACTAATAGAATCATACAAAAATACATATCAATTTGTTACACTTCCAAATTTTACCCATATCGCAAATTGGCAACAACCTAACTAGCTTCGACTTAAGCATCTAAGGTACTAGCAGTAGTAATGTTAAAAAAACAACTACTTAAAACATGTGCATCTAACACAATCTCTTGTTCCATAAAATAGACTGCATCTTAATCCATGTCATACAATGTATTCTGACAATTGAAACCATTATGAATGAGAATGAAAAAACTTTAAAAGTATGTATTGTACACAAAGTCACCAGGTTTGGTGAATTTCAAGGTTCAAGTTCGAAATTCGCCAAATTTGAAGCAATTACAAATAAACTTGTTGAAATTCACTGAAATTTTAGGTAAACTTCAAGATGAACTCGAATTTGAATAAATTCATTATAAAATCCTAAGTCTGATCTGACTTGTTGCATTCCATTCTTCCTCCAGCCATGTAGCATTCCATTCTCCAAGCTCTCACCTCTCAAAGACCCAATGATTCCTCTAAGCATTCCATTGTTCATCACAAAAAAGAAATGCTCCCATCCATTCCTCGCACAAAGTTATAGACCCAAAGCTGAATCACACTACATTCCCTCTCTTCACATACCCAATGTCAAGGCTATAGGCCCATAGGGTTTGACAACACTTGCTA
Source organism: Pseudotsuga menziesii (assembly GCA_001517045.1). Lineage (NCBI taxonomy): Eukaryota > Viridiplantae > Streptophyta > Pinopsida > Pinales > Pinaceae > Pseudotsuga > Pseudotsuga menziesii. The sequence goes on along the minus strand of LPNX010755252.1, from coordinate 6,519 downwards.
CAAGTATGAAATTTGAAGGGTTTGGCAATGGCCTCTAGTAGCTACAAGTCACAAGGTTAAAGACTTCAACAACAGTAGCTTAGGGTTATAGGCTACAACCTTAGTCTCAGACCAATGACTAGACCACAAATCATGCTTTTAATTTTAATTTTTATCACGTTTTTTCTCAGAGACCAAACCACAGTTTTAGTACTACTCATAACTAGTATCATTTCATAATAACAACAATCTACAAGGTACATGTTACAACAGTGGCCAGAGCAGAGCGGAATTCTACAGGCCACAACCTTCAACAGTGAACAGATCACAGTCAGCCTTTTGTTACATTTTAACTTTTGTATTGAATTTGTAAACTTGTAATTGTAAAATTTCTATAAATTTTAGTGTAGTGACATTGCTATAGCTTATAATGTAGATGAATTTACCATAAAAAATCTATCAAACTTTTGGATGTCTTACTGCTATAGATCATGGTTAAGTTACTTGGGAATAACAAGACTAATTTTTGAATGATTCACATGGTAAATGTCATGACACAATATATGGCAGCCAAACAACTAGTAAGGAAACTCAATAAACAAAGATAATAACAAAGTTCAGCTCATTTATCAGCATATAAAAATGTTATTCAAAACTAAGTATATTTCCACACAAAGATAAAGTACATGCCTGGAATTTTCTGTAGCAGAGATCTGAGTTAAGAGCCTTGCAAGTAGAGAATGTGGTCGCCTATCTTTATTGTGGCACCCTTGGAAAACCATGGGACTGATATATCTTAGATAGGTACATAAATTGTCGGAAGTGGTGCACAACCTCATCAATTTAGCTGCCAATGTATGCTTTAAATTAACAGACTATTCACAAAAAGTGGGCAGTGAGTAAAAGTAATGTTGTTGTAGCAGCTCATCCCCTCCAATGAACCACAGAACACCCTTCAAGCTATCAAAATTCCAGAAATAAGTTGAGACTCCAAACAATGATAAACTCAACTTGTTCCCAAGCAACTGGCAGAATGGTTCTGTGGCACATATGATAATCTCTAAGCTCTAAATACCCCTTCTCTTCACACTATTGTAGCTTACCCTTAACAACTCAAGATTTCCATAGAGAGATGGTGCAAGATCTATGCATTTCCAACCCTCACGACTGGGACAATGCACTCATAGATGCATCTTCTCTTTTGCATACAGATTGTAGTCAAACTGAAGTGATTCCCCCACTGAATGTGTCCTTCACCAAATGGCAATGATACTCTTCTTATGGGCAGAGATGGGCAAGAGACTGCGTCCTCTCCTCAAGTAAATAAACCTGCTAGTGCGCCTCCTCAAAGCACATAACCTCTAGAAAATTCACTGTGGGTAGAGTATGGACAAGTGAGTAAGCCCCTCCTCGAAGTAGATAACCTCTGGAAAATTCACTGAAACTCAGATTGGGAGATAAATGGCTAAGCAAACAAGAATTTAGAAAAGTCACTTCCTATCTGATTTAGAAAAGACTTGTACTAACAACCACTTAATGGCATATTAGGGTATCGTTCAATATAGACAGGTTGCGGGCATAATCCACAAGAGGGATAGTACAAAAGCAACAACATGGAAAAACATTGGCCTAGCTATGACCGCAGAACACATGGGTTTTTATCCAAAATTCACTAAAAATTTATCAATTCAAAGTAAATCGATAAACTTACCAAGGATTTTGTAAGCAAAGAAGGTGGTGTTGACACTAGAGGTGCAGAATTCATGGTCCACCTATTCAAAAGTCTCTAGGTGCTCTCCAATGCTGCTTTATCCATGGCAATTATGGAAATTAAATAGAGAAATTGTAAACTCTCAATAATGGTTAATATCGATCCCAAACTCCTCAATGGGTATAACCAATATCCATATCCAAAACCCACCAAACCCTCCAATGTTTGGTACCAACGGTTAGGCTATTTGACAAGAACTAGCAGGTTGAACAGCAATCGAAATTGTCGGAATTGAAGGATGGTGGTTAAGGAAAATCGGCCATCGACCATGAATGTCGATGGCGAATGCCGTTGTCATGAATGTCATTGTCGAATGCCGTTGCGGTAGACGTTGGGTCACTCTTTGGTAAACTAGTTGGGTCGACCTGCCCATGAAAATAAATTTTATGTGTTTTTTCATATATATATATTTTATTATTTTATTTGGAAAATAGTTTTTTTTCATTTTCTTTTGTATATATATATATTTTTATTATTATTATTATTTTCATAAATTATGTTTATTGGTTTGGTTTGTTTTATTTTTATTATTTGTTTATATAAGTCATATAGATTTGTTTTGTTTTGTTTTTATTTTAATTATTTTATTATATAAAAAAATGGTTTTTTTATATTTTTTGTTTTATTGTGTGGACTAGGTTAAACGAACAATGAATCAGGTAAGTAGTAATGTCTGGTACAGAGGTGGGATGTGGAACTAGGTAAAGACTATGGGGCAGGTAGTAATCCTATGTGTATGGTAGTCTTGTTGTAATGGTTGGTCTTCTAGTAGTATGGTATACTAGATAAATCCAATTGGCATGGGGTAGACTGCCCAACCAATTATTATATCTACTAGACCATTCCTAGTTGGGTGTAAGCCACACATATCAAATCTATATTCTAATTCTATTTAATTGGAGGTTTCTTTCACTCCCACCATGTAATATTGTACCATACTGCCCCAATGAGTTCCCTCAACATCTGTACTCCCGGGCCTCCAGTTGTACTCCCCAATGCCTCTAGTTTAATGGTTCACTCCAAGCAATCAATCTACTAGCACCATCTTGGTAAAGAGACTGGCTATTCCTCGTAGCATAAATTCCTTTCTATCGTGAACCAACTGGCTCTTGGCTGCCCTACCTTCTGAATCTACCCGTCAAGGAATGTCATTTGAAATCGAAACCAGGAAACAAGGCAAAATGGGACCTGATCATCATCAACATCATCATCATCATCATCATCATCATCATCCTCATCATCATCATCACATTCATCATCATCATCACCATCAACATCATGAACATCATCATCACCATCGTCGTTGTCATCATCAACAACATCATCATCATCATCCTCATCATCATCATCACCATCGTCATCACCATCGTCACCATCCTCATCATCATCATCATCATCAACATCATCATCATCACCATCATCACCATCCTCATCCTCATCATCACCATGATCATTGATCATCGATCATCATCATCAACATCGCCATTATCATCATGATCATCTTCATCATCATCATCATCATCATTATCATCATCAACATCAACATCAACATCATCAACATCATCGTCACCATCGTCACCATCATCATCACCAGCATCATCAATAGCATCATTGTCGTCATCATCATCATCATCATCGCCATCATCATCACCATCATCACCATCCTCATCATCATCATCATCATCATCATCATCATCATAAACATCATCGTCATCATCATCATAAACATCATCGTCATCATCATCATCATCATCATCATCATCAACAACAACATCATCATCACCATCCTCATCCTCCATCATCATCATAAACATCTTCATCAACATCATCATCATCACCATCATCACCATCCTCATCCTCATCATCACCATCGTCATCACCATGATCACTGATCATCGATCATCATCATCAATATCGCCATGATCATCATGATCATCATCACCATCGTCATCATCATCGTCGTCGTCATCATTATCATCATCATCAACATGATCAGCATCATCACCATCAACATCACGAACATCATCATCACCATCGTCATCATCATGATCATCAACATCATCATCCTCATCCTCATCATCATCATCATCATCATCCTCGTCATCATCATCATCAACAACATGATCAGCATCATCACCATCAACCATGAACATCATCATCACCATCGTCATCATCATCGTCATCATCATCGTCATCATCGTCATCATCATCATCATCATCCTGTTGCTGCCGCAACCTTTTCCCCGATTTTAGTTTTTCATTTAAAATCTGGGACCCCTCCTTATCTTTATTTGCCTGAATCGACTGTTGAAAGCTTGGCGTCTCTGAGATTATCTTTGCATTTGAAGTTGAACGTCCTTTTGATTGCTTGCTTCGTTCATTTCGGTATGAGTCGTGTGGTCTGGTTATTTTAATGCCCATAGAGTGTAAAAGTTTACCTTAGCAATATTTTGCTTTTTCGGCCACAATCGGGCCTTAGTGTTGTTAGTTGTCCCTTTGGATCAGGCCTCTTTTGGAAGAAGTGGAGTCCTATCTCACCCGCCGTTGCGGCTCCTAGACCAAAGTCTCCGCCCGATTGGAGTGTCACCCGACGCCCGATTCGTGGGTGTGGATCGCTTGCTCCAGAGTTCTATCTCACCCGCCGTTGCGGCCGGAGGGGGGAAGTTGGCCTCTATTTCGTTTGTCGTCCGACGTCCGACCTACCGCTCCCGTCCTCTGTCTCTGTCCTGCATTCCGTCCGCTGTTGCGGGTGGCAGAGTTGTTCAGCTTCCGCCCCACTTCCCTTTGCCGCCCGTTTTCCTCCGACGCATGCGTTCTCACTCCCCCTCGTCTGGTGATCCTCCGCCGTTGCGGCTCCTGGAGCTTTCTCCCATCCGATGCAGAAACTTTGTCTCATCCAATCCAAGTACTGACCGACCACCATTTCATTGTACCGTGAACTTTTCGCCCGAATGAACCAGTCCATCTTTCGTGGATTTTTCACCTTAGTTAAAAAAAAAAATGTGATGTACAATGTCTCAAGTTAGTGGGTAATGCGTTTAAATTGTATGCAGGGAGAATCACATGGATCGCTAGAGCGGCCTACGGCGAGGAAAAGGACAACCCAAGCGGATGATAGAGGCGCCGATGAGGCATTTTCAGCAGTTACTGTCAGAAGGTAAAACGCCTTTTGAAATGATTGAAGAAAACGCAACGACCAGAGGAGAAACTGAATCGTCAAGGGCGCTGAAAGGTCACGGGCTGAGGGAACCGAGAGGACATCAGTTGTAGTTTAAATAGGGGGAATAAAGACTGGAAAAGGGCTTTTTCCCTTAGAAAATTTTGTAATGGTTGACTTGTAAAAGGAATTACTTCGTTTTGCAAAGTGAACTGCAATTTTGCCTGTTGGAAAGAGTAAAGAAGTGAAATGTACCAATGCAATTTAATGAATGCTGTTGAAGAGGAACTTTTTCGTTTTCAGTTGTATTTCATTTGCTGTGAGGATATTTGACGTTTTGAGCCTAAGTTCTTTTTAACTATTCTTCAGTATTTTCTGGGATGCATTGTCACTAAGAGCAATAACTATTGTTATAGAATGATCGGCTATGTGGTTATTTGAATATTTGTAAGTTTTTTTTTGTTATGTACCATGAGAAGAGTATCAGCTATCTGTGATTTTTCTCACCGTATGTGATATTGTATTGCTCAGTTAAGATGATAACCTCGCTCCCTAGGGATAGTTTAGGTAGTTAGTTTATTTCTGTTTTGTATCTGGTTTAGTTGTTTGTGAGCTTAAGACGAGAGGTAAGAACCTGCGCATCACTTTGTGACCGCTCCTTGCATCTGGATCGCCCTGCATTTATTTAGGCACACGCATATCATTTATTTAAGTCAAAATACAAAAACTCGGTGGGCCGGGCCGCAACCGGTAAAGCCTGTGTTTGTTACTTTGACCTACGGTAGCCGGACCGTAAACCGGACGGATTCCCTATATCAAACAATCAGCGGGCTAGTTGGGAACGCTGATTGGGGAGAATCCCTTACTGTTGCCGCCTGCGATTTTCCAGGCCTCAACAGTTTTTGGCGCTAGAAGGAGGGCCACCAGTGCATGGCTGGCCGAGGAAACCCGTTTTCCTGAGAATATTCCACTGGTTACAGTTCTGAAAGTAGTGTACCACGCAATTCAATTCCGGAAGAAGAAGAAAGAGAACATCTATACCCTGTTAGCAACGAGATTGTTAACGATCTGAGAAGACACACCAGGGCATACTTAAAGAAGATTGTAGGATTACCTATCATCCCTGAGTTGCCTAGAAGAGAATACAAGAGAAGAGACCGTCCTTTAATAGAAGATTCAGTGTTGGTTGGAGATTGGCAAGAGCTGGTAGAGACTGCCTTACAAGAAGTTGAACTCCCTTTGAGTCAAGAAGGCCTGGAGACTCCCTACATTTCTCCTGTTCACACCCCTGTTGGTTCACCTCCGCACTCTCCACCTCAACTTATGGCAGCAGCTAACGCAAATCAACCACCTAATCCTCCAAACCCGCCCCCTGCATGGAAAGCCAGATCACCTCTGAATTTGACCCCACCTTTGCACGACCTACCTCAAGCCTTCGAAAAGTTATTGCCCAAGTTTGATCCCAATGAGAAGATATTGGTAGACAACCACTTGCAGAGTTTTTATTTAGATATAGAAGGATTAAGGGCAGGGGACCATGAAGATGTGGTTTGTAGACTTTTCCCACATACCCTTAAAGGAGCCGCAGCCTCCTGGTATTTTGGTTTGCCTG